>CM035593.1:14850790-14981665 GCA_020423425.1 Chrysopa pallens | reverse complement strand
GAGGGATGAAATAAAATAATACGATGCGCAAGACCGCCAAGTCCTTAATGTTCATATTGAGAATCTATGATAAGGAAATAATATTTTTTATAATTCATTCATTAATTACATCCTCAAATATTTGGCTAAAACACGGAAAAATTTGACACGAGCTTTTCTGCACGAGAGTGGGGGAACAATGTTATTACAAAACTAATGATTTATCAGAATTTTGTTGTCGATATTTGGCGGCAGATCAAAGTGAAGTTTATCCAGCATAGTATTTCTCACTCTTAATTAGTGCATATCGTCGTTATTCTTTTACCAAATGATAGATGAAACTATGAACTTATAGTACGTATAAAAACACATTTTGAACAAAATATTTACTAGCCGAAGGTAATTTGTTAGATATTTATTATTTTATTCAAATATATATCACAGAAAAGATATCACGGCACCAAAGAGAATAATAGATTTTCTTATTGTAATAACGTCACCTGCAAAAAATTGTACCTTTAATTAGACCCCCTCCCATCCAGCCCTGGATTTATAATAGGGGCAGTCGGGGCTGGTGCCAAGGGCGGCAAATTTGTAGGGGCGGGAAAATTCGTAGAGTAAGAAACTAAAATTTCTCTGCGTTCTGGAAAATGCTTTGAAATGTGTCATGATGTTAAAAATATCTTCAAATTACAATAAATAAATTTTTTTTTCTTTATCAAGAGTATAGACAAAATTATAAATATTGTAGTTTCATCAACAAAATTGAGAAAAAGTTTCAGTTATAATGGTTAGTTAATAATTATTTCAGTTCATAATTTTTAATTTCCCGCTAAGAAAATTAAAAATTTTCAAAAAATCCAATTTATTGATTTCCATCTAATTTGGGTTATAACGGTTTTGTCATAAGATAACGGCGTTTAAGTTTCTATAACCCGTTTCAAACAAGCATGTAAGCCACACATAATTTGAACGACTAGATCGATCTAATAGGGGTTTTGAAGCATTCTAGAATATTCTTAAAGGTTTCCTACTTAAACGGCACTAAATTTGACTCTGTTCCCATCATATAATACCTACGCCCCCCACCAATCTAAAATCGGCACTGAAACCATGTACTTAATTACATGCAATCAAAAGTTTAGTAAAATTTTAGTAATTTCTTCTTGAGATCGTATTTTTACTCAGATGAATATTTACATTAAACATATTGTTGCGACCAACAGTTCTTAAGACTAATACTGAAAACCTTTGCATGTTAAAATACAAATAAATCAATTTATTATAATAAAATAATGAAGAAAATAGAACATTTTCCCTACAATAATATTATCTGGCATAATGTCAAAAATATAAAAGCATGAAATCATTTTTTTTTTCTTAATAAGTTCATTCAAGTATTAATTGAATATGAATACATAATTAATTCATTGCAGATACGTTATCTATATTATGTATTTTTATTCTATTTATATAATACATGTTAAATAGAACTCCTACACTATCGAAGATTTAGATCAATTTTAATATAATAAGTTAAAAAAATTATTGGTCCAAGAGCTTGGCTTATCGAGTTACTGGATGAAGTATTTTATAAATGATACTAGTCACTGTAGTTATTAAGAAAATCGTTTACTGCCAGGGCAAACAGTGCATAAAATCGCTATACTTTTCGTCCAGTAACTTTGCTAATCGAGTTACTGCTTGAAACTCATTTTAAAATTTAAGTAAAAAAATAATATAGACGACTGCCTCCTGAAATCTGACGCTAGCTCCATGGCACATCCAATTTTTAAATACTTTTTTTGTTGCGTTACTGTACGAGTGACCGCTTCAAACTATATTAAAATTGAACTTTAACCATTTTTTATTAAGAAAATACCTAACTGCCACTTTAATTCTGATGCCAAATGTCTGGCACCATAATTAATATTTCTTCAAGTTCTATACTATTACTAATACAACCTATTACTAGTTGAGTATGGGTCTTGATAAAAAATTCTAAGAGATTGTATGTAATATGGAAAAGTGTATTTGTTTAGGTGTAAGGAACCATGGTCTCAGTTTTCCCTTTCTAAATTTGACCTTTCTATACCCCCCCACAGAGTTTTTTTTGAGTATTTTCACATTTATAGGGAAAATATGTTTTTCCACATACAATCAATCAGTTTTTTTAATCAAAACCCATAATCTAATAGTAATAGACTGTATTAGTAATAGTATAGAAATTGGAGTAATATAAAATATGGTGCCAGACATTTGGAACCAGAATTGAAGAGAGCATTTGGCACACAGAATAGAAGTGGCAGTTATTTTCTTAATAAAAAATGGTTAAACTTTAATTTGATTATAGTTTGAAGCCGTAACTGGATAGGTACAGTAACACAAAAAAAAAAAAAAAATAATAATAAATTGGTGGAGCCATTGGGTTAGCGTCAGATTTAAGGACGCAGTTATTTATATATATTTTTTTACTTAAAATTAAATTTTAAAATGAGTTTCAAGCAGTAATTCGATTAGTACAGTTACTGGACGAAAAATGTCCCCTTAGAAAAAATATAGCGATTTTATACAACAATTTTGACTTGGCGATTTCGATTTTCTTAATAGTGACTAGTATTATTTAACAAACACTCCATCCAGTAACTCCAGATAGGCGAGGTTTTTTTGCAGCCAATTTGCTCTATATGCTTTTGTAGTTGGAGTTACTTCATCATTCTGGCATTAAATTTTCAAGTTTTCCCTTATACTACAGAGTTAAATTCCTATACTGTAACAAAATTTATGGATGTAATTAAAAATTTTTATGTAACATTTCTAAAAAATACTAAATAGATTACTAGATACATCCATTATAAATTATTGTACTATGTATGTCATATTCCACCATATTCACGTGTTCAAATTTTCAAAAATTTTGTCTATTATTCTAAAATATTTATATGTATCTCCTAATCAGGGGTTACATCTCAGCATAAACACAAATAATTAAAAAAAAAAAACGGTAAAAATAAAAAATTAAAATTCTTTTGAGGTCAAGACATTTTGGAAATTTGCATTTCAAGCTGGAAAAAACTCAAAAATATTATTTAAACGATCATTTTGAAGATATATCTTAGGTAATTTAAACCATAAATTACAACGAGTGTAATTAAAGCACATAAAGTCAAATTAATAGTCAAATCCAAAAAAACGTATTGACCTAAATATTTGATATTTATTTATAATTAATATATTCAACTTTTATGGTGTATTTTATAATTTATAATATAAATATATAAAAATATAAATGAAAGATTTACTTAGAAAAACAAAGTTAAATCTGATGGACTTTAAACGCCATTTACACAACAAGTCGGTGCATTTTTTTGTATTTTATTATTAAATCTGAAAATCTGCTGTTACTCTTAACATATATCAGAAATCCTGCCACAAGGTAAGAATTCTACATGAGACATCAGATTTTCAGGTCAGATAATCTTACGGTTAACGCATGCATACAATGCTGTCTGAAGTAGCATCAGAATTTCTTACGATGATTATTGATCATAATTAGGTCACCAATTAGTCAAAAAGTAATTAATAAATTTATAATATTTTAAACTTCATTGCTTGCTTAAGGTTTTTGTCTGACGAATGATCCAATTTTCTTATAGGACTGTCCGATGATGTGGATTGACCAACAGATTTTCTCATCAGAAAATCTTAAAGTGTGCGCTGGACCATAATCGCAATTATTTCGATTCTTATGTAACATATGAACTTACTTTAGATGAAATGTCCTATTGCGAAAATTCTTTGAATTATTTATCTGTAACTATTGTTGTTTAATGAATATGTTTAGGACAGATGCAACAAATACACAATGTGCAATAGGTCTTAGTAATCAACCTGTATATGGCTGATTAGATAAACTTTTAAACCAAAAAAATTTTATACGGAAAACAACGTATAGTAGTAATATTTTTATTTAGGCATATGTAAAAAAAAATTTATAGAACCAATAAATACAATTTCATTGAAATTTATGATAGCAGTGGAAATATTCGGAAATGTTGGTTAAAATCTACTGAATAAGAATTTATGTACATATAAATTTTTATTTACCTACCAATACTGTCATTGTATATTAATATTGGTCAAATGAAATATTTTCAAGATTCAGAGCCATAAATTGAAAATCCGAAATAAATGAATTTGTGAAAACTAGTCATATACAATTCCGTCCATAAAATTTTATGTAACTTTACATTGATACTAGTTAATTGGGCATGTCTGAATGAAACTTCGGATACAGGTGCAGTATATTTAAAAAAATTGCGCTATATATAGCATAAAATAAACTTGATTCTCTATCAATCGAAATAATTATCTTTGTCAGAGAATAATGTAGAATATCTTAAACAGAGTTTATTTGATGCTGTGAGATGTTTAGCCAATGTGATAATATGAAACAGCAATATGTAAATAATAATCCCGATTCATTATCGAAGCAATGGTTATATATATCAGTAGTTAATCACAAGATGTTGGCAAGATAAAAATATTCATTCCGGAGTGGAATTTAAACTCATTCCAGACCAGTGATTAGCTAATACTTGAGGATTATAACTCACGATTGGCTAGTGACACCGGCTAACCATTACCTTACAATTAAATGCCGTTTTAGCTGGCTCAGGATAATTTATGGACATATAGGTGATTAAAAACTATTAGATACCTAGTAGCTAAAAACTTTATTCAATCATGATTATTAAAAAAAACTACCATTTGTTTCAATAAAATAAAAAGGCATACAGTGATAATGCCTTTGACTATGATTTTAAAAGGTTTCCAATGTTGCAGAGTACACATCGACTATTATGACTATTATGAAGATTTGATTGTGGTGATGGTATTTTAACTTGCATACCCTGGATGGAAACTGCAGCGCACTATCCATTGCTTCTTAGCTGACTTTTAATAAGATAATAATTTTAAATAAACTAGAAATTTTCGAAGCTTGTTTCTGATTGTATTTTACTGTCAATAGTACTATATTGTCTCCTATGATAATTTTTCATATACTGCTGTAATATATACAGTAGAACCTCGATAACTTAGAAACCTCTACAACTTCAAAAAATAATATGTTCCCTTTCCATCAGAGCCCAAAACCTCTATAACTTAAAATACGCAAGCTCTATAACTTAAATAAGTAAGTAATCTATGTATTTACCGCAGTAATAGGCACAAGGGTACATATATACATATGTACATACCTACCTATCCCTACCACAGACCCTTGATAACTTAAAACCTCTATAAGTTAAAATATTTTGTGTTTCCCTTGAACTTGAACTTATTGAGGTTCTACTGTATTTATATATATATATATATATATATATATATATATATATATATATATATATATATATATATATATATATATATATATATATATAATTTTTTTTATTCGTGTAAATTAATCAATGAACTAGAAAAATAGTCTATTTACCAAAAATTATTATTTTAGCCAGCTGTTCGGCCAGGATTATTGTTTCAACTTTATTGACTGTTCGAGTTCACATGTAATTCGAAAACTAATATCTGTAAAAAATTATTTTATCCCGCTGGGAGCTAACCGTTAGACAAAATTAGAAAACATAGTATAAAATCTTTTCCATTGTTAAATATTGGCTCACTATTAGACTAAAAATAGGCCAGCTTTGCGCCAAATAATAATACGCTCACCATGAACTATTATTTGAAATTGCACCAAATCATTTTTATGTAGTATATTGGCTAGCCACAAACTATTATTTCACTTAAAACAAGTGATTTTTGTAAAAAAAAATATTTTATGCCAGCTGTGAGCTAACGGCGAGTAGCTGGCACGCGAGTCAAAATTCAATAATGATACAAAATCATCTCCAAATATTCAATAATGGCCCACCATTAGCTACTATTCAATTAAAAACAAATGATATAAATAAAACATTACTTTATGCCATTTGTGAGACAAAATTGCGAGTCAAAATTCAATAATGATACAAAATCATCTCCAAATATTCAATAATGGCCCACCATTAGCTACTATTCAATTAAAAACAAATGATATAAATAAAACATTACTTTATGCCATTTGTGAGACAAAATTGCGAGTCAAAATTCAATAATGATACAAAATCATCTCCGAATAATAAATATTAGCCCGCTATAAACTACCATGTAACTAGAATCAAATGATATCTGTAAAAAATTATTTTATGTTAGCTGGGAGCAAAAATTTAGTAAACGTACAAAATTTATCAAATGACTAGCAAGTTTTTATTTATTTTTTTTAATTATATTTTGTAATGAGTCAATCGTAAGGTCATGGTAATCTAAAATAGTTATGATACAAAACCAAGTAAGTATGAACTTACTATAATTGTTTTCCTTACTTATATTTCCAAGCCAACCATTAAGTGAACTTCAAAACAAAATTGTACTTGAGTAGTTAAAAGAATCTACAGATGGACGACACAATAGGAGCTTGCTGAACAAAAATATTTAAAAAATATAAGAATTACCTAACAATAGGAACAATAGGACCTTTCTCTACAAAAAATACCAAAAATTATAAAACATAAATTGAGTTCGCATCCATCAAGTCATATACGCAACATATGCATAGCAATGGATGAAAATGATACATTTGCACATTAAATCGAATTTTCGAATAAGAAACTTAAGTGATCAAATAAATGTTAATAAAATATTAATAAAATAGTTTTGACAAAAGATTTCTTCGAACTAGGTAATAAAGTGTGGGGTGGTAATCAAGAGGAGGTTGTCAATCAATTCAGTCAGTTAGAAAATAGGAAGCACAAACAAAGCACAAAACAGTCAAGCGCAAAACAAGAACAAGGTAGTGATCAGTGTTGTATTGTCATGTCTATGATACTGTTATAGTTTTTCTCACATTACTGAAAGTTTTCATTTACAATCTGCAGGTGACGCCAGCCGCAATGCAGGCAGTAGACATGTTCATTCAACGATATCGGTCGGCTAAACAAAGATAGAAAACACGTATTGCTACCCATACATTATACTACTATACCATACTTATTCTATGACATTGTTGCTGCGAGCTTTACCATATGTATAGAAAATTATATATCACTAATAATGTCCTCTGTCATTTTCTTATAAAGCTCAAAAGTTATAGAATGTTTGGTTGTTTTACAGGATTGTTTTACCTTTACTATTTCAAATTTAATTAAACAAAAAAAATTAAATATTTGGAAATTATAGATTCCAGTAATGGAACATCAAAGTTAATAAATGAAGACACTTAGGAACGTATTTTTCCAAACTATTTTCTATTACATCACAAAAAAACAAGAGTACCAAGAAATAATTTAAGAATAAATAAAAAAAGACACCCCACCGTTTTGTTCTCGAGGTATTAAATTAGAAAATATTAATTTTTATCTTCGCTATCCATTTTTCCTGTTATTATAATATAATAAAATATAATCAAAATATATAATACAAGACACTTATGTTTTAGTCTGGAATAAGTAAATGCAAAATAATACATTACATGATGAATGAATGCTGGAATAACATTTGAAAACAGATCACTTTTGCCCCTTTACTTTCTGCCTATTGTTTATAATAACACGTGTTATAAAACTAGATTATTAAGGTTTACTCCCAGTAATAATTTTAAAAAGAAATGTCTCTGTCAGCAATTAAGTACAAGCAGAGGCGAAGCTTAGACTTAGATTATAATATTTAAAAAAAAATGTTTAAACTTGAATCTAGTTACCTGATGGATACAGAAATATTCCAAAAAGGGTTCTGTCAGGGCTTTAGCACCGGATTCAATGAGGTATATATATTTTCTGTTTTTACTGTATAAAATAAATTATACAATATGTCAGAGTGTATTAATTTTAATCAAAAGTTTGGTAAGTTCGAAAATATTGGCCGCGCAAGCAAAATTTTAGTATTGGTGGTGCATAGAATTGCCTAATTAGCATATTTTCACCTGTCCGCGCATGTCTGTCATGAAGATCAATCATATAACGAAGAGATAATGAGCTGAAATATTGTTGATGAGTTCTAAACCAAAAAAAAATCGGTCCATTGGGTCCAATAGATTCATAATCCAACTTTTGAACCATAAAAGATAGATTTAAAAATATTTCTTTCTTTAAAGAAAACAACTTTTGTTTGATACATTTTTTTCATAAAATCAAACACGGCTAATAAACACATGAATAATAATACAAAAATTTATTATATATTTACTAGGTGACCCGGCAAATGTTGTTTTACCATACAAATTATTTCTAATGAATATTTTGGTAGTTTAATAAAAAAATACCTGGCTTATTGTAAGTATGCGGAGATTTGGTCTATGACTGAAAGGGGAATGGGCTACATACACAAAAAAGTTAATAATAGTCGTTTCGAAGAAGTTTAATTACAAACACTAAGAGACGAAAATTATATAAATATATTTATAACTGAATAGACTGGATATTTCGTATATTTTATTCATGCCAATGATCAAACACAAATATTCAATCAGACGTCGAGTAAGTAAACCATTAACACTGTCAGTTGTTATCTTAACTTGTTTGATACTGTATTTTAATGATTAATAAATCTGTTAAATTATGGGTATGGGTAAAAATTTGACATAGAAAAAGTATAGTTCTTGGTTCAGACATTGCTTAGGCAGGATATGATTTTATTAACTACTATTGGAGGAAAATATTTTATCCTGTTACCCGATCGTCACATATTTAACGTCCAGCTCCTGCTCTAATATGCTATAACAAAAACTTGACGCTAGTTCTCTATCCCGAATAGAAGTAGTTTTATAACTACAATTCTTTTTCTATCGCCCTACACTTATCTAAGCTTATCAAAATGGAAGAGAAACCTAATAATAGTGAAAAGAAAAACATTAATATATTGCCTTTTCAACCAGTTTCATTAACTGTTTGTAATATATGAATAAAGTGAACATTTTCAGTTACAAAATAATGTATTTTTACATTACATTATTATATAAAATCCTTTATGAATCATAAATTCTAAAGAATTTTGTTATGTAAAAAATTTAAGTTTTTTTTTTGCTTTTGTTACATGTTATGTTCCTATAAATTTTCATCATGATTATATTTTTAGAATATAAAATAGTAGTGTAGTGTTATATTATATTGATATTTCGCACTTTGTATTTGTAAAAAAAGAAAAAAAAAATTGTTTAATTATAAACCCAAACATTTTAAAATAAACCAACAAAGCAAAATTTTAATATCTTTAAAATTTAATAAACTACTTAGATTGAAAATGCGATTCATGTCAGTTATAACACTTTTTTACAAGAAGGTTATGATTTTCATAAACTATCATTGAACTTATATTGGGAAGACTTCCACTGAAATATACTATCTGACGAATATAATAATCTGACGGATTAATAAGTACTATCCTAAGTAGAACAACTTTATAACAGCTGATATCTTATCAATAATGGAGTTATCAATTTGAAATGTCAAAAATTATTCCACGTTAATAAACAGTTTAATTTTTTTATTTATAATTACAAAAAATACTAAAACCATAGAAACTAAAAAGTGAGCTTTTTAATTAAAAAAGATTCTTACCTACACCACTAGTTGGCTATAGTTGTTATTTAAGAGTTTAGTGATATTTAATGTGATTACCAGCAGTGATCAACAGATGGCTGTAGTTTTTCAATATCGGTAAAGAATGGAAATCTGAAATCTTTAATAAGACGAATGCAACAATGAATTAACAATAGAACATGAGTTAATTTTTGTGTGTGCTTATTTTGTCATATAGATATGCTTTTCTTTCATCAATGGATTTTCTCATACACAGACTTTGAAAGTCAATTATTCGTAAATTGCAATTAATAATTAATATGATTTATTATTATCTCGCCAAAATGGTTAATATTAATTAATAAACAAAGTATATTCAGTGACGAATGTGACGAGTAATTAACTTTTAAAATCTATAAATGTGTGAATTTCATCGATGAAAGAAAAAACACATATATAATGGATATATACACAAAACAATGAACAGATGTTCAATTGTATAATTCATTGTTGTATTCGTTTTACCAAAGATGTCAAACCTCCGTTCTTTACCAGACGTCAACTAGTGGTCAGGGTAAGTACTAAAATGATTTGAATACATAAAAAGTTACCTTATGAGCTTCCTTGGGAGTTTGTATTCTTTGATAATATTCAGTATTTAGTGAAAACTTATGTTATTTATATGGTGGACTGGTAAAAAAACGGTATCCGTAAAAAAGGACAGATAGTGTTTATTACCAGGCATGTGTGCCTATTCTATCCACTAGCCCCAAAAAATTAAAATAGCGAATACGAGATTTGACCCCGAGTTTCTTGGGTTGAAATTTCTTTTTCTAATCAAGAAAGTATGTGTTCTTAAAAATAAAAAAATTAAATAACTTAAGACGTTAACCAGCTAAGTTCAAATTGAAATGTATTGCATTTTTGCGTTATTCAACACTAACAGCAAAACAATTCATAATATCTCAGTAACAATAATATGTTTCAAGCATGAAAAATAGCATAAGACATGGAAATCGCATCTTTTCAACAGTAACGAATGTTGTCAAATTTGCATGTAATATCCATGTTATAGTATTATTAAAAAGGAAAACTAAACTATTATAATCAGTACGCTGTAAAACAAAGTAACAAAATATTAGCAAGTTAACATAAAGGTACATAAGAACTACTTAAAACATTTCATTTCACATACATTTAAAACTTAAAACCAAATGTCTTTTACCTACATAAAACCAAATGCCTATTTTTAACCCTATTTCAAGAACAAAGGACGGACATATGTTCCAGAAATGTATTTTAACCACACAAGCAAATGTAATGATATATGTCAACTTAGCGAAACAACTTTTTCCAATTATATTCAAAATAGGCTCATAATTAGCTGTTAATTAATCGTTAATTAGTTGTGGAAAAAAAATTATCTCTCTTACCATAGCGGAGAAAATTAATATTTCGCTAAGCCGACTGTCAACTTTTCTGATCAACTTCGAAATAGGCCCATAATTAGCCGTTGTTTAATCGTTTATTAATTGTAGAAAAAATAATTCTTTTTCTTTAACCAATTTACGATTTATTAATGGCTAATTATGAGCATATTTGCTAAAAAAAATTGGAATAAAAATAAAGCTGTTTTGCTAAGTTAACAGTCAATATCAATTTTCTCCGTTATGATTAAAGCGAATCACTTTTTTTCCACAATAATAATGAGTCTATTTCGTAAATTATTCTTAATTCGAAAATTTTCCCTAATTGGGAAAAGTTGTTTTGCTAATTTGCATGCATAATTTGATGCGGTAATAACTCTTTTGTGTTAACAAAATAATTTTGAATATTCTAAGTAGTAATAAGTTTCAGTAGTCAAATGGGCGAAGGTATTAGTGCCTTTACTTTATTAACAATTAGCTATTACCACCACACTACCACACTTTTTTTATTTGTATACTTATTAGAAACGCATTTTAGTTGCGTCGTAAAATGATACAAAAAAATATACAATAAACAAAAAATTTTATTTCTTTTACATAGATACTTTTGTTTTCATTAACGAAATAAGTAACGTAAAGTTTTTTATAGACAATTTACAACTTCTTTTTAATTAAAAATAGTATTTTATTATTTTGTTCCCGTATAACAGTCTATAGGAAGAAAAAAATTTAAATATTATATTCTGTTGTTGGTAAAATGATATTAAATTTCTATTAGTGAATAATTCTTGATGACCCCCAACTTAAAAATGCGTAGCTAGTTCAAAAACTATGTCAAAGTACTTGAAGCAGGCGACCCCAAGATGTCGCCTAAGCATCACACTCACTATATACGGTGTACATGTAGTTAGATTTGTGGGTACTGGATGACTAACCACGACGTCTGCGAGGATGCAAACCATATTGTTATTTTAAATTCGATAATGGTTATACTATTCTAACGATATTATAATGAATTCGATTTTTACCGATTTGATTTGATTATAAAACAATAGTAATTACCAATAATATATTGAATTATCACAACAACGTACTGAGTCTAAAGAGACCACTCATTATAATATCAACTTTGAGTCTTGATTTCCAGGTCAATTTAGAAAGCTGGGAATCATTCCGGAATTGGGCAATGTGCATACTCATGGCACAGCCAGACTTACACAAATGAATGGGTCAGCGCAAATTGACAACACGACGCTACGCAGCGTTACTACCGATACACAACAAACGCACTGTACTGTGCCTAAGACACAGTTTCTGGCACCACGCGTCACACGTTTCACGAGTCACCCACACTCTGCCCATAGTGTAGTTAGTTTTATCGACGGTTGAGTTAGTCTTGATGTCGAGATAATTAAAAATTTGTTATAATTTGTTCTTTATCTTATCTTATTTGTTTTTATTGTTTTTATAATACTGCAAATAATTTAATTTTTTATTTATATTAAAAAAAAATAAAATTTGTTTTTAGGGTTGTATACAATACTAAAAATTTGATCTGAAAAGGAGAAACAAATAAACTGAGAAGAAAAACGTATGTTTACTGGATGAGAAATAAGGGAGCAACTGCGTGGTAATATGCGTTTCACAACACGACGCGAGTAATGCGAACACGTTGTGCAGCTCGCGTCATATCGCATCTCACGCGCAACATATACATCTCAATAAGCAACTTGCCTTCAAGTCGTTGCGTGGGCAAGACTTGAAATGAGCTCAAATATATTTTTTAGACAATTGGCATTCAATAAAATACCTAATTTTTTTGGTGTGATCAATTTGTTTTTTTTTTTAAATTTAATTTTATTCGTTTACAATAAAGTACTGTTTTTAATCTGAATACATTATAGAAAAGGATAAAAAAAATATACGTATATAAATATCCAGGTCAATGCAATTTTCTCTCTACATACTATTGTATTTTTTGTGAGCAAAATAATACACTAAGGGTTCGACTCAATCATATCAGCGAAATATTTTAAGAAATGACTTAAACGTTCGTTAATATTGTATGAATAATAATAACATTTTTTTACAATAAATATTTCATTGTCAACATAAAAAATTCAATAAAAATCAATATTCTGGGATATGAATTATAAAATATTTGTATTTTAAGTAGTACTTATTCATACTAATATTTATTCTACAATCATTAAATTGCGTGCAAGTTATATTTTTAAATATTCATAATTTATCTAATCAATTTTTTTAATTTTTTTAAACATTCATATTAAGAGAGGAACCGTAACGGCAACCCTTGTATCTATAACTTTTGATCAACGATACCCCCTTTTAGAACACTCCATCACCTGAAGACAAAGATGTCTCTAGCACTGGGTCACAATTATATTGTAATTATATTGTTGATGGAGCCGGTTACTTCGTTTTTATCCAAACGACGACAGTATGATCAACTGCCTCTTTTTTTAAATTATTATTATTGATCAAACTGCCGCTGCTTGGATTAAAACCCGCAACCTCCAATCTAAGTAGTCACCGTAATGGGTGAAGGTATTAGTGTCTTTACTTACTTGGCCACTGAGCTGGTACAGTCATAGGTAATCTTTTTATTTAAATTTTGAAACGTCAACAAATAAGACATTAAACTGAGTATTTAGTATTATTTATTATAACACAATTCCTCTTTGCGTCCCAAAGATTTTTATAGTTATTGAAATCATTGCCTCCACTGAAACAGTTTTTCCTCCTGAATGCAAATTTCGGGGGTAGAAACTAACAAAACTAGTTTTATTTTTATAATAAAAAAGTTTTCCTATTTGCTTAATTTTATCATTTTATTTGAAAACAACGCATCTTTCTCTAAATAAAATAATAATTTTCTTGAATGCGATAAACATGTTTCCCAAATTTTATAAGTATATAATCTAATATATTATATACGTTGTAAGTCTAATATAAAAGTCTAATATCTAATCTAATATAAAGGATAAAATCTAAAATGAATAACATAATGCGTCACGTTGCGCTCTAATTGTGCTGTAATCGAAAAACAGCCAAGAGTTTCTATGGACGTCTTCTGCATTTTTTGTTTCCAAAACTATGGTGACTCAAAAAACTAAAGTTGTTTATTAAATTCTGTCATTTATAATTATAATAATATTACTGCATTGACGAATAAATTTTTATGTTAAATCAAATTAAAAGTGGAAATTATATATCAAATTTTAAAACATGGTTAACGATTTAGTAAAAAAAGAAATTGCAGCTGAACTCATATGCAAGGCTATTGTTGATTTAAATGAGAAAAAAGGATCTACCTTCAAAACAATTCGAAATTATATAAGTAATGAATATCAAATACCATCTAATGTTATCGAAACTCAAATAGTTCCATCATTGAAAAATGGTATTATGTTTGGCATGATTAACAACAATATGGGACGATATCAACTAAGTAACTTAATGGATAATCTAGCATCTCTAAAATGTAGGCGAAGGCCAAAACGAAAATGTAGGCGATCTTCTAAGAATTTTAGAAGAATCGATTATAAAAGTGCTGATGTAAGCTATGAGGATAAGGATTATACAGGTGAGGCACCAAGTGCATGTTCACCATCTGGAAAATGTTAATAATGATGACTAAGTGTTTGAAAAAATAAATCGATAACAGGACTTGTAATACCTATCATCGATCTTCAATTTTGTAAATTTAAGTGTTAATTATTTATTTTTTAATGATATACTATAATGTTTTGTATTATTTATATTTATATTAATTTTATAATGTATAGTAATAATAAAAAATTTGCAATATTATAATTTTTGAAAAAAAATTGAACCGAATTCATTAAAAATAATCTATTAGTTAAAAATTGAATCTTAATATATATATTTCTTGTGTGCGTGTGTATGTGACTGAACTCCTCCTAAACGACTGGACCGATTTTGATGAAATTTTTTGTGTTCGTGGAGATTCGAGAATGGTTTAGATTTACAATTTGGCCATATAAATCAATTGCTGGTCGTTAGTCACGCTAAAACTCGAGAATGGCTGGATCGATTTTTCTAATTTTGATCTTAAAATATTTGTGGAAGTTCAGGGAAGGTTAAACGGTCAGAAATATAAATAATAAGTAACGAAAAATACTATAAACGACAATTTAATTTTCAAATACAAAATGTTCCTAGCTGTGAAACAATTTTTGTCTTTTTTTTCTCTCATGTTACAAATCCTATTAGCATCATTTCCATAGAAACCAAAATCTACATTTGAAATTCAAAATAAACTTCTTTATCTCTTCTCACTTCTCAGAAGTATGTTGAACTGTCAACTGTATAAAGTGTGCATATATGAATTGTTCAAGTAATACCGGAATCGACCCCGGACTGACGTACCGTAATGACAGGCTTAGACCAATCATTAAAGCAACAGCAGTCACAATCTGTATTTGGTTGGGTGACCACCTAGCAGTACTGTTGTTGTATAAAAAAAAAAAAAATAATAATAATCCCCTTTGGTTAATGGCTATATAGCTAAAAGTAGCTGAAGCAAGAAATTAAAAAAAAAAAAAAAAAAGAAAGTAATACCGGAATTATTTGTGGTTTAGGAGTTCCATATATCTTTGAACAAGTGTATGAGTACCACAGCACAAATTATCGGGTAAATATCGGATGCATATAATGTACCGGGTGCACACTCAATACCGGGATTTCGATAAGAAATGATTTTCTGAAATTATACCCCTAAGGGTAGAATTGCATCCACATGTAATCGATGTAATATGGGAAAATTAACACAGCAACCAATGAACCGGGCGGGTCTGCTTTAAAATATAAATTTATATCATTAATTATTCTGATTTGCCTCAGCTTTTCATTATTTAGAAATAGAGTGTTGAGTATATGTTGTTATTCTTAGAAAATGTTGATGTTGGTTAGAAATATATGGCAAAACGACGTTTGTCGGGCCAGCTAGTATTTCTATAAATAATCTGCTTATCAACATTTAATGTCACCGACTTCAATTTTCAACTTAGAATATGATCGTAGCAATTTCTGAAACATATTTGGTTAATAGAAAATTATAGCCGTGTTAATACTCGATATACAAGTTATAACATAAGTACATCGATATACATAGTATATAAATTTTAGTATAAGTTTTGTAACCCCACCTAATCTTGACCGCAAAAACTAAAGTTTGCAATGGGTGTTCATAGAAACAATTAATTAGTCCATTCACGACTGTCCGCCCCGTCCACCCGCCATCACGATAACTCAAAAACAATATCTCCGAGCAAAAGAAACTTAAGTGATCTTATTCAAATTTAATGTTATTCGCATATTCTTGTCAAACTTTTCCTAACAAAATATTTTAAACTTTATATTAAAAATTTATTTTGCATATAGAAATATTTTACCGACAAATTATCCAATTTCATATTTAGATTGTGCAAACCGAACTTCATTATATTTGGATAACAATTTTTTGATTAATCTGTGCACGAAAGTATTTTCTTGGAATTTCTAATCTTTTACAAACTCAAATCAAAAAAAAAAAACACATCGACATGGACCTTTCATGTTTTTATATAATTACCAAATACACGATTTATATGGTACATTTTGTAATTTTTTCAGTTTGAATTGAAAGTTTGACTTCAGATAAATATAAAAATTCAATCTAATAAAAATCTTTTAACACTCTAACTAACCATCGTATATTTTGTAAATTAAAATAAACTTAAATGATTAATACCTGTGCGATTTTTTTTTATTTCAGTATATCTACTATCATATAATTATATAAAACAAAGAATCCGATTAAATCGGGGTGTCCATGATCAAAAATAGCATGTACAAGTATTTTGTACAGAGAATCTTGAACATCGTATTGTATGGGATTCTTATTCAATTCGCTATGCATAAACGTGAAAATACGGCTTATAGCGTCTTTCGATAAATCCGATGCTTGTTTTCATTAATATTTCGGGACTTAACAGGTTGATAGGAATTCGTATCTATATAAAAATATAAATAATTACATTTTTAGAAATAGAAATTAACCTATTATTTAAATACATTACAGAAAATAATTTTTTAACTTCCCGCTAATAAAATCGAATATTTTAAAAAATCAGGAAGTTATTGGTTTTACCCCGTTTTGAAAAAATTGAGTGTTCATCAGATCTTCACGTTTTGAGGTTACAGGAAGCTTCCCTGACTACCCCGCTTATAACTTTTGAACGGCTCGACCGAATTCATCGCGGTTGGTGTCATTCGAAAGGGCTTAGATTTTGAATATTTTTGGATTAATGCAAACTGGTAAATTTTGAAAAATCTTAAAAAAACTAAGAGAAATAATTTTTTTATGAGGTTTTTTTGTATAACTTTTAAACGGCTCTATTGATCAACTCCAAAAAATCAGCTCTTAACCTTGATAAACCACGCCGTTCGCCGTCAATTCGGTTAAAATCTGTAGATTCGTTCGAGAGATATCGTTACCATTTATTTTCGGATCGTTTTTGATGAAATAGAATAATTAAAGCTATAAAAACCGCGTTATCGCCACCAAGTATGTGAAAATCAGTTGATAAGTTCGAGAGATATCGTTAACGAAATATTCGGTAACAAGTGTTTTTTTAAGCTCAAAAACATTGTAATATGTTAAATTTTAAGTGCTTAGGTATTGAATTAGCGGGAAGTTGCAGGGATGCCTTTAGGGTCATCCGTTTTCCAAATTTTTTTATCTAGAGGTCGACACATGGTAGTGGATAGATGGAGAAGGTTCATGCTGAATCCTATTTTTCCACTCGTCGAATTTTTATAT
The DNA here is from genome assembly GCA_020423425.1 of Chrysopa pallens. Taxonomy (NCBI): domain Eukaryota; kingdom Metazoa; phylum Arthropoda; class Insecta; order Neuroptera; family Chrysopidae; genus Chrysopa; species Chrysopa pallens. The sequence goes on along the minus strand of CM035593.1, from coordinate 14,963,798 downwards.
AAATTCGGCTCATGTATCTTAAAAATTAAGTTTACGCTCGAAAACAATAACCGAAAATGACATACATACGGACAGAATCGAAAAATTTCAGATATGCCGACCTTTAGGCCTGTAGTAATATTACACACACCAAAAATTGTTTATTTATCTGGTGTATTATGTATTTATACGGTCTGATTTTTATATGAAAATTTTTAAGTGAAAATTTTATGTTTAACTATTTTTATTATAAACTTTTATTTTGGATTATCTTTAAAAAAAAACACCTTTATTTTTAAAAACCTTTCACATCTTCTCTTTCCCAAACATTAAGAACGCATAGAAAAAATTAAACTCTCACCCAGGTATGCCAGTCCTTAGCTCTTAGTTTCTTAGGATAAAAACGATTTAAAAAAGTTTACTAATTCGTGACTTTGAAATTAACCTGGAATTCAGTAAAGATTATTTTACGTTTTAATAATTTTAGACCTGTTTCTGTACTATCAGTATAGAAAAATTTATATTGTTCTCGCAGAAATTATAATATTATAATATAAGTCTATAATGGGTGTTATACGATATTTGTTGAGAATTAAATTTTTGATTATATCAAACTGTATAAAAATTAAGCAATGTCAAAATTTTTCGAGATTTATTTATAAATGGAAACATATATTAACGAATACAGGGACTATTTGCATACCTTCTTGTCACTAAAATAAAATCAATATTTGGTATTTTTATATTTAAACCAGTCACAACATTGTTGCAGAGTTGCGTGTTGACTGTATGGAAATTCATAAAATTAAAAATATAATATAACTGTTTATTGTGGTAGAAAAGACGCGTGTATTGTGGTTGCCTTTTACTTATCGATATTAAAAAGAGTAGAAGAATGGCACGCGGACTATTTTGAAAATCCATAATTTTGATAAATGTTCACTCAACAACTCTAGTGATGAAGGTGAATGGTTTAAGATACTATAACACGCATGGAATGAAAGTTCAGATCAGAGTTACGGACATCGAAATATATTGATGTCTCTTGTTTCTTCAATCATTTCCGTCTCCAGTTAAAATAATGTCGGCTAGTTTAACTTTTTTTGTTTTACTTTTTTGATTCAGTACAAAAACTGGCTATACCAGTTCTAAATTACGAATTTATATAGCAACGTCAAAATCGTTCTTTATTATCGGGATAATCGATAAGAGAAATAGCTTCGAAAGCACATACAAATATACACGTACATTAAACTTTCTGGCATTCAACTTTAAGGAGTAAAGATATATCGTAAACATAAATAGTATGTCGAAATTTGGGATTTATAAATTTCGCGTCAAGAAGGGTGCAGGGCCATCTTTAAGCATATGGACGTGGGCACACATTTCTTTTTAAATTTCAAAATTTGATATAAACTCTTTAGAGTCCCATATCCTTATGGACATAATTGACATAATAGCTTACATGATTTTTCAAAAGATGTATTTCTATACTAAGCAAATTTATAATAACGAATTAAACATGGAAAATTTTTTGATCTTTACAAGTTTTTACGACGAAACATTTTTATTTATCTCTCCAACATCCTTAAAACAAATTTTCTAAATTTTATTACATTTATTTTTGGAAATTTTAAAATTAAAATGTTATTGTTTGTATGAAAAAAAAAACGGTACATTTATAAATTAAATTTAAAGAAATAAAATTGTGTAAGAAAGCAAGAAATATTGAAAAAAAATATTATAAAACTACAATAACCCATCCATACCATCTCAAATTAAACATGGCAAAAAATTTGATGATTTATGAATTACAAAACCAACATACACTTCATGTAATAAAAACGACATAATTAACAAAATTTAAGTAAGATAAAATAAATAATAAATTATATAAATAATTTCTGCATTATCATTGGTATTGTCAGTTATTGAGGTTCGATAAAAAGTTTTTGAAAATTAAAATAAAAAATTTTATTTAACTTCTCTGATATCTGATTATTATTGAGCCCATGTTAACCTACTTCTCCATTCTGATAAATAACAATCGTATAGTATATACAAAAAATTTCATGCTACTTGTATGGTATGTGGATACAGATATTTATAACGTAAATTAATCCTTAGCAAAAATCAATTAAATCAAAAAGAGTGTATGTAAACTCAATAAAAAGTTGAGTATCACTATATGACTATGAACTAAAATTTTTTATTTAACAAATGAAGATAACAAGTAATCGTTTGAATTAATAATTAGCATTCATAAAATACTCTAAATATCCCGTCTATACAGTAATAAATACATGTATAATAATAAAATGTATTTGTAATTAACTATATATATATTTATTAGCTAAATTTAAATAAAAATTGTGGAGAACTCAAACATTTTACGAAAAAATGTTTCAAACAAAAGTTGTTTCTTTAAAAAAAAAAATGAATATCTTTTGTATTTGAATTTTCTTTCTATGGACCGATTTTGCTTATTCATGAACATAATCTTATTTTTATGTTTAGAATTACACCACCAAAATTTCAGCTGATTATTTCTTTTCGTTTTTGTTATATCCTGATAAAAGACGGACGGACATATGGACAGGCAAATGGTAATGGACTAATTAAATTATTCTATGAAAATATTTTGTTTGTGTTGTCAATATTTACTAGCATTACAAACTTTAGACTAAAACTAATATAATCTGACATATTATGTGTATCGTGGATAAAAATTAAACACTATTGTAATTGAATTTTGAATTTGGGAGTCTTATCTATATTAGTTAAATGCCTTTTTGAATGTGAATTCATATTATGAAAACATATTCTAAATTATTACATGTTTATACTTTTTTATTCGTGATATTTACAAGAAATAAACTATGACAATCAATATGCTATCATTAAAATTTTAATATCTTAATAGAAATAATTAATATGTAGTTAATATGTTATATAAACACAAAATACATTTGTATCATTAAATTGTCAGGCATACTTTAAGGGAGATTGTAACCGCTATAATAAACACATCCTTTACTTTAATATATTTAAATTTTCTAGTACAAATAAATCAAAAATTAATCAAAAATTTTTTATGAATAAAATTCACATGAAAACGTCGAGCTAGTCGGAAGAGTTTTCCTCGAAAAATCATTTTTAAACATAAAATCAATTGATACCTTAGAAATTTATTCGAGAATAATTATTCGACAAGCATTAGTGACTGAATGCTAAAAGGTTTAATAGTTTAAATGAATACTTTACAAAAATAATAATCATAGCTGCGAATGTTTATTAAGGAGTATAACTGTTAATTTAATTAAATCTGTAATTCATAGGTGTCATAAAAAGGGGAAGAGACATTTTTGGACTGGACATATCTATATTGCATATTAATTTATCTTAAAATATAAATAGACTTATCTACGCAGTAAAAAGCATTTTTATGGGGTCCAAGACCGATTACAAACGCTCTATCAATGATAGTTAACCAAATCACATTTTTCTTGATTCTGGCTCTACGAAAGGGTAAAAACACTACCTATTGATACAGTATTATCTAATTAGTGTAGAATAAAGTGTCATTTATAGAAAATATATTTGTATTATTATATGAACCAATATTTAAACAGTCCTATTAAATATCAAAATCCATCAATCATATAAAAAATTGATTAAGTGCTACAGTATTTTTCATTGAAAAAATAATGTAGCATCATCTCACATGCTGCCGATCAAATTGATGTGAAAAAAAAAAATAATATTACACATTTATTTTGGATCATGTACCTAATATTTGTAACAAAATGGACAGTTGACATTGACAAACAGGAGAAGATTAATTTATTTTTTTTTTATATTTTAGTATTGCTAACGCTAATCCATATTAATATATTATTTATTACAGCTATATTTTAAAATTTATTTTATCACTCTCTTCTGCAATAGCTCATAACATTGCCACCTACTAATATGATATCAATAATCTGTACCGAGTCACCTTTGTGAAGCTAGCAGAACCAATTCAGCAAAATCAAATTAAACTGATATTTATAACAATTTGCACAAGAACAAAAACTTGATACCAATTTCCGTGGCGGAGTTAGCTTCATATATATGAACCAGGAGTATGCCGGATATTCAGGAGTATACCTTTATTGTAGTGAAATAAATGCTCATTCTTAGGCCTGTAGCATATTTCAAAGTGTGAACACAGCGCGACGTACCATGACGCGATCTCACCACACGCGTCGTATTGGAGAACGCAGTAGACACGTGTTTTGTTTATTAGTTTTTTATTGATAGATTATTGAAAAGTGCGACGCATGAAACTGTGTCTCGGGCACTGTGCCAACCGTTTGTCGCGTCTCGCCAGTCACGCTGTGTAGCGTTGCGTCGTCAACTTACGCTGACTCATTTATTTGGTCCATATTCGCCGCAATATACGCCAGGCCTTATAGGTAGGTGATCATTCTTATCAAGAGAAACTGATTAGTAATTTCATTACTTTAATATTTGCATTTATTTAATATCTGTATCCTTATCCGCGGATCTTGACACTTGTTATCCGTATCCGCGGATCGTCATTTTAAACGATCCGGCACAACCCTGAATTATGAACCTAGAAGACCCAAAACTAAAATAAAAGTTAAAAATAGAAAAGAAAGACCTGAATTTGTACCAATTTACTCCGGCAACGAAAACTCGAAATTTTATCATTATTCTCCTTTATCAACCCTTATTTTGAAAAATCTAATAATTTACAAAAACTGGCAAGACCACAATTATAATTCATGAACACAGAGTATTTATTGATTGGTGTTAAAACGGTTCTTATATGGCGTTCTTTAATGTGATAAAATTAAATCTATTTCATAGTCATCGTCAGAAACAATTAAAAAACGAATAGAAAAGTAATTAATTATTTCTGAATTAAGATATAGCAACAGAAAGATCAAGAATACGTGAAAAAATATACTAGTTTAACAATATGTGTGATATAAATATAAATGATTAGTGTAGTAGTGTGTGGTTAACAGTTTACACAGACAGTACTGCTGTACCGTATCAGGCATACATACTCACAAACTAACCTACTCTTACCGCCCATATGATGTATAAGGTTTTTACAATATTATAGCAAAACAAGTACCTTAAAGGCTACAATTGACTTAAATATTTAAAAAAGAATAAATATTATACGATAAAATAATGCTTTAAAACATATTTTAAGATGCTACTCAACTAATTTGAACACAATAAAATTTATTATTATTATTATATTATAGAATATCACTAGAAGAAAAGCAGAAAAAAGCAGACAAAAATTGTTTGAATCAGCTTTAAACAATACATATTATCACTCCTCAAATATTATAAGATCGACAAAACGTACTTGAGTACATCTCACATAAACCATAAAATAATCATACTATTTAAAAACTCCACGAGTCGGGAAAAAAAAAAAAAAAAACAATCAAAATATAATAAATCATAACCGATGCTATTAATGCAAAAATAACTCTATCTGCCTGCCTGTTATTTTGAACGACTGCAAAAAATTTTCGCTTTAGAGATAAGTAGGATCTTGGATAAAGGCATAGTCTGCTTTGTTTTGCAAAAATAAAATGATATGAAAAACTGGATGAAAGTTTGTATAGGAAATTAATTACTTCTCAAGCTTTTTTTTTCAGTTTATATAAAATTATATAAACTGAACAAAAAGCTCAGAAAACAACTTGAGTTGAAAAAAGCTCAGAAAACAAAGTTCCGGTCAAAATTTTAGGCCGCAAACTTCAAATTCCTGTTCAGTGAGAGGGTTAGAAAATTAAAACTATGGCAAAATTTTCCACTAAACTGCTTTTTCTAATATATCCAGCCTATTTGATCATTGAAATATGGTAATTATTACCGTAAATGAATTCCACTCATGGTGGTTCCACCACTCTCTCATTCGTTCCAGTTTTCAAGCTAAATCAAAAAAGTTAAAATTATTACTAAAAGATATCTTTCTCCTGCAATTATATTATATGCGCCCAGTATTATCTTTAATTTCCAGGATTACAAATATAGCAATTAAAATTCAATTAAGCAACTAAGAAAAATAATGAAATATGGACTGGTCAAGTTTATACACTCCGTTCAACTACGACTTGTTTATTTATAGAAGAAGCTTTTAAGTAGATCCAGATTAAAGAATCAATTTATAGCCACCATCCATTACTTAAATTAATTGTGAACAAAGGATTATCCAGATAGTAATTTTTGAACTGTACTATTTTTACTTGTAATATGTATTGTATTTGTATAATAGGGTAATGTTCAACTCATTTATATAATCGAACGAAAAAGAAAAAGGAAAAATAAAAAGCAGTAGGTTTGAGGTTAAGAAGGTAGAAGAATACACACACAAACTAAATTGGCTTTTTGCCAAAGTTTTTTACTATAACAAATAACACAGAAATGTTGATGAAATCTTTCTAATGATATACGAATATATACAGAGAGAGCCACTAGCCCACTTAGCTTTTCTAATCATCCTCTTAACAAAAGCCTCTTGAAATGAGCGTGGTTACTTACTTACTGGCAGGCGGCAGAGTACTACAGTACGTAATAGAGCATGACGTGAAAGTGCTTGCGTGTGCAAAAATAGAGCACATTGTTCCGTCAATGGAATTTAATCATAATAGTAGATCGATATAAATAATCCGAATCAATTTTTGGTCATAATTTTGTTTAGGACAATCTCCTCCACCTTAATTTTAGATTGACTATAAGAGTTTGGTAAATTAGACAAAAATAACCTTTTTTTAACTTTTTTACTTCCAAAACAGTCTTTGTTTTGGCGCTATAAGCAACTTAAGATCGAAAAAAATCAAAGCATGCTCTTTTTATACTCAACATGTATAGAATATGAGAGTTTATTGGTTTTAGTCTAAAGTATATCAAATAATGATCGCACAAACAAAATTTTGGTAAATGTGTTCATAATATCATCTAATTAGTTTCCGTTTCCATTTGTGCAGCCGTTCTTCGTTCATAGAAATAACTTGAGATAGCGAGAAAAATAAAAAATAAAAATTATTTTTATAAAACATCTTTTTTGTATTTTGTTTGTATATATGTATTTAAACTGTAGAGAATGGATATTAATATATTCAAGCATATATCAGGTATCTACGCAATTTACTCTGTTAGTTGTAATATTCAATTGTAATGGTTTATCCAACTTATACTGCTAATACTTTAATTTCTCTCTTTTGGAAGTATTCAATTTTTCATTCATTGTATGTCATTTTCTTGACTTTTTTCGAATTTTAATTGCTTGTAGCACAAAAACGAATCATTTTTCGATAAATATGTTTTTTGCATATTGGGAAAAAATTGACAGCTTTGCACTTTTATCATTTTTCGAAAATAGTTCGAAAAAAAGACACTAAAAAAATCAAAACTCTATGAAGAAGAGAAAACGACGTATTGCATGAAAATATTGTTAAATTAGAATGTGAATATTTCAAACACAGAAAATTAAGAAATTTTGTAATTGAAGCCAGGTCAACTATATTTAAAAATGACTTAGGTGTCTTAAATCGCTCGCTTATTGTACAAAAACAAAGATGTTTTCGAAAAAATTTGAGAATTTCAAGTGTTTGTTTTTTGCCCCATTTACATAAAATAAAATAGCTCCAAACTGAATAGAACTTCACTGATAGAATGCGGTGCTCTATTTTTTGCACACTCGAATACCTCAATGCTCTGCTCTACTATACGTCGTACAGCGATGTGTTTCTATGCATAAATATATTATGTAACACACGCGGTTGCGACTGTCGACCAACAACGAACGACACATACATACACACACTTTCCAGAGAGTGTGGTGCTTTGCGTCGAATCAATTTTTCCTCACTAAACTGGTTTATGCTTGTAATGTGAATTGAATGTGTATAATATATAAATATTTTAATTTCGGTTTCAGGGTTCCCCAAATATACATAATATATCCTTGGTAGGTATAACCAACCATGTAGTCTTCTATCTAGGTTAAATAAATTACACTAAATGTGAACTGTTGCTTTTACATCAATTTTATATTTATCTCAATTGTATTTTTTACTCAATTTCTTCTACCAGATCTCCACGGATACATTTATTTGAACACTAAACCTACTAGAATGGTTAAATGACAGCTTTTGAGACATCATATGACAATTATTTTTTTCTACATTTTATTTCAATTAAATCGTGGACTGAAATTTTATTTTTGATATTTTCCAAAACAAGTACGATGAAGATGTTAAAAAATCCTTAGAAATATAGTTAGAATGATATAACATATATATGGAGTCCATTGCTCGTATATCCATGAAGAAAAATATGACCAGTAGGAGACGGAGAATAACCAATTAGAAGCTTATTATGGGGTTTTTTTTTAGAGTCTAATTTGATATATAATAAAATCAGTATCAGTCAAATACTCAATTCTATATTGTTAATAATTTGGTCATAAAATGCAAAATAATATAATTTGATAAAAGGTCATTTGACCCGTAGTATAAAACTATAGTCGGTATCGATTAAAACAAGTTTTTTTTTTTTTTTGAATAGGTAATTGATGCCATTTTTGTAAATCTTCTTCAGCAATATTTAAGAACAAAATCGAAGACTTGGTTGGAGCAAATAAAGTGTGGTCAAACATACTCTCTCACACTCATTTCAAACTTTTCTTGATCACCAGGTAGGGGTTCTCCCTGTCAATGAAATGACCTGTTGGAATATGCTGCTTTTTTGTTACTTATAAATTTTATTCTGTCAAAATATCAAATTTTTAATATGTTTTTACACTGAATAAATTTGGATCAGATAGCTCAAAATTTCCATTTGTTTGTAATCACGGAAAATGTGAATAGTTGGTTCATCATATTTATTAGCTAGCAACAAACAATCCAATTTTAATTATATGTAAGTAAACTTTTTTTTTGTTTTTGTTTTTTGCATAATTTATATTTGGAAATAAAATTTTTATAGGTTATAAAACATAAAACCTTTAAGGTTTTATGCCAGTATAAAATATTGTATACCTTCTATTAGATTTAAATAACTCCCAGTTCATTATTTTACATTAGACATGAGATATATTCAAGAGATTTCAATTGTATTTTATATCAACAAAAAATATTATATTATCAGTGATTAATTTACTGTTATCATAAAATTAAAAAAAAAAAAAAAATAGAAAATCCTTTAAAAATGAACTAAAAGGTCAAAACTAATTTCAAATTAATAATTACCTTGGGGTCAATTAGCTTTAAAAATTGACAACAATCATATTCATAACTAAAATTGATACGCCACACCGATTTCGAAAAGTCATTGGTCACAAGATTAATTAATTACCTACGGTAGTATTTCATTTAAAATTATTTTTTACTTTTTAGACCATTTTTTAAGTCGGTTCTATTTTATCCAAAAAGTTTAATTTCTAGTTTTTAGTGTTGTATATCATTAAAATTTAAATGAGACCACTATAAGGATATTCATATAATAACACTTATTGTTTGAAGTGATTGGCACATCTAAAAAATAGTTTATATCGTAAAAACTACTGAACTGATTTTGATAAAAGTTTTAATTTTTATACTTAAGGAATGTTGGATGTTGCTCACTACCCAGTTGTCAAAGAAATGTTTAAAAAAATTACAATTCACCTAAAATATAATAAAATATTTATTTAAAATTTAATTATGTTTAAAAGTTTTAGGAATGCATAATAAAACATTAAATAAGATTTAATTAAGATAATTAAAGTATTATTTATGAAGAATTGACTTTAGTAGTTTTGAACTCATAAGCCTCTACCGAGTGTTTGGCAGCCGTTTGCTAACCTAACTTTGAAGTTTTGTTGTCATATTTCAATGCGATTTAATTACGAAATTTATTTAAACTGTCGGACACTTTTTAATACATATATATCAAAAATTTTAACGATAACGTCAATTTTAAACAATTTTATCTTAAGAAACTCAAATATATAAAAATTATTCCTCATTAAATATTACATATTAAATCCTCAAAATAGGTATTTTGAATTAATAATTATTCTCTTAATTCGATAAGGTACTCAAATTTTTGTTTTATATAATCAGATGTTTCGTTAACTATAACAAACTAAAAATTCGGATCTTTATCAACAAATTTATGTTTTTCTATTAGTGCGGAGGGAGCTGCCTTAACACAATAAAAAAACTTCAAGTAATCCTATTCTAAGTTTCTTTGAAATACGTGAACCATACATAAATTTATAGTATTTTACCTACGTGTTTAAAAGGTCACAGTTATGTGTTGCAAAGTGTAAAACTTAAAAATACAAAATATTTAAGTGTTATGGGTTTTGAAACCGATTTTTCCGGTACCCGCAAATGCACACAAAATATGGTGATACTAAGAAGATAATTTTATAATATATATAAAAACATTTTTCCATGAGATAACTAAGTACCCGAAGTCAAACAATCTAACATAAGTACCCGAAGTCAAACAATCTAACATATAAAAAATTAGCATTCTCAGTAGGTCAGTCAAGGCACATTCCGTTTTATCGTGTGTCAGGGCAGATGAATTTTTTTAATATTAAATTATCTTTTTTAATGCAAAAAAAAAGTATATACAGCACTTTGAAGCTCCGTTAGGATTTTCATAGACAGAAGTTTCATCAAACAAAAAAAGTAGAAAGGTTTAATAAGACTATTAATTTTATATGGCTATGAGTGTTGGACATTCACTTAAGAAGAAGAGATAAACAGCTGATCTTTGAAAGATAAATCAAGAAAAAAGTCTATAGCCCCGCAAATGAAAATCATATTTTGGCGAGTACTCTGTAACAATAAATTTTACAGCAAATATAATATTGCTCAAATCACAAAAGCCTATCATTAAAGATGGACACTTCAAAACTAGAAGACGCTAATCCTACAAGAAATACAAAAAAACTTACTTTTAGAAAATCCGTTAGCACCAAAAAAGGTGGTCGCCTTACCATCGAGCGACTCGACAGTGTCGAAAAAGATCTGGGAGTATAGATTGAATAGAGTTCAGAAATTGAATAACAGTCTCGGATGTACACCCATGGCGGAAGCGGACTGTGGCGGCCTAGTCATGGGCTAAGCTGTAGCCCCAAAGTCTTGGTATGCTAAACAGCATATAAACATATAGGACTATATTGATTGATAAATGCCTCTGATAGATTTTCCAAGAGGACAATAAAAGTTTATTTTATTTAATTTTTTCTAGATAAACTCTTTATCAACACCTTCAATTCCTTGTAAATACTAAAAGTCTTTAGAATTAGATAATAATATTATGAGTTACAGCTTTGAGAGTCATTTACAATATATCATGGCATTAATAATGGCGTAATTTAACAAATTTTATGTCAATACTACCAAATGTATAACATATATATATAAATATATATTTAAGATTATTAAATTCTAGAATGGTGATAGGTTATTAATTACGTGAGTAAAATAATCAATAATTACTGGTACTTTGATGATATTGTAAATGTTATTAAGAACGCTCAAACAAATAACAAATACCCTTTCGACTATACCCACCCACAAATTAAGTTTTGTTATTAATAAGCAACAAGTTGTCTATTAATCAACTATTTTACTTCTTGTCATTGCGAAGACATATTTGTTTTATATGTTGGCATGCAATAAATATCACAACCACACAATCTATATATACTCTTAAATTTTAACTAGGGTTGTCCATTAGGTAACTTGATCATCATTAATCTTAATCTAAATGTATTGAAAAGGAGTATGGAATAATTTCGTTAACTTACCAACTAAGGAAACAGAAGACAGATATTCAAAATTTATTTCACTTACCTAGAAAAAACAATCAAAATGAATAAATATATAACAATGAAGACAACAATTAAGTGAGACACGCGGGTAGAACATTTCTTTTAAACAATTGGAAAGTCTTTCACTTAAATATATATCTATTTCATGTAAATTTAAAAATTTGTTAAATATCAGTAACTGCTTCTTTACCAACATTAATATACAATTCATTGCGGGCAAATTTAAAACACAGAAATTTAAACAGCCAAACGTTTCAACTGTACATAGATGATTTGTACAAGGTGCAATTTTTCGTCACAGATAGTGTTCTACTATAACCAAGGTTCAAATATTTTCAAATAAATCGAAATAACTTAGTTTAATTTGAAATTTGATTGGTCGATATCGAGATCAATATGTGTGATAGGAGCTGCCATATTTTTGGCTTTATCTATTTGGATAATTATCTATTTTTAAACACCATGGGCAGAAAGTATAATATAATGTAAATTTCCGACTTCTGTTCACTTCAATTCTATATATACAATACATTATCATTAAGTCCAAAATAGGATGGGGCATATGAAGAGAAGGGGAAGGTATGTACCTATGAGTGACTTTATAAGGAACTATCCCAGTATTCACTTCTAATCAAACCAAATGGAAAACCATTGGCAAGGATAGCCGACACCCGATACTAACGATCAAATGCATTCCGAATATCACTGAGACAGTGAATCAGTTCCGGATGTGGACTACACTTAATACTTACATGAAGTACATATAAATATATGATTTAAATGAAACCTATAAAATTACAGGAGTCAATTAAAGTTAAGTTTCCCAGTTGAATCGACGCAAAATCAGAAAAGAAAAAAATTCATTTATCAATCTCAATGTCATAAACATAATTATAATTGAAATTTAAATCGACTATTTGTTATCGATTCAACTGAGAAGTCAAATTTGTTGGGAGAATTATCCTTACAGAATAAATATATAAATAAGTATATATAAATCTTTTCTTAATAAAATGGTGCGAAGCACATTGTAAGTCACTCAACGAGCAAAGATTGTTAGTCTATAATTAAATATACAAGAGATGGAATCGTGTCGAAGGATCACAGCAAAAGTTCTTTTAATGAGTATGGACATTCCCGACCGAGTATGTTAAAAATAAAAACAATTTTATACCTTTTTCATAAAAATTAAACTTTTATCCAGAAAAAAAGTAGAGAAAGTTTGGGTCAAACTAGCACGTATTGATTTTTTTATTATGTGTAAATAAATGAAAGACAGTAAATTGAAATACAAGTTTAAAGTCTTTGTTATTTATATCACATAATAATAATCAACAACTCGTTATAAAAACATAAACAAACCTTAGTTAAATTTACTTAAAGTTAATCAAATAACTTTAATTTTCAGTATATCTAACATTGATCCAAAACTCAAGATAATTCTGTACATAAAAAGCTCCCTTATAAACTCATATTTTTGACGTTGGTTCTATTTTTTTTCGAAAAATATAATTATACATATTGCATTGAAAACACACACAAAAAATTGTTAATTAAAAATATGACAAAAAAAAATGTTTATTATAATTATGTTTATTTATTATTTATAAAAATTAAATTACAAAATATTGCATAAAATACTTTTGTTAAATGAAAAATGTTTATATTAATTTATTCCATACATAAAATTGAAAATGGTGTTTATTATATGAAAATATTTAATTAAAACTACATCATATAAATAATTTTAAAATGAAAACTGTAGGTATATTTTATAAATAAAGACCATATTCGACATTATTTTAACTTGTATTTCTAACCACCGAATTCAATATTTATACCAAAAAGCAAAAAACTTTTATCTCACGTGAATTAGCTGCATAATATTAGCGAATATTATTAAAGGAGGAAAACCAATTTATTTATAATTGAAAACCAACATACTTCAAATTCGTGTTGAGTGACCCAAAAAAATATTTTTTTCTAATATATCTATTATCTAGTATTAGATATATTAGAAAAAGCCAAGTATTGAGTGGTGTAATGGTTAGTGTTCCAAAAACACAATATAGTTGAGAAATTTTGCTTGTCGAAAAATCGCTCGGAAATATATGCAAAAAACTGAGAAAAGTGTCTAAATTTGCTCAAAAAGTGTCTAGAAGACAAAGTTTCGGGGAAAACTTATGCCCACAAACTTTAAATTCGTTTTCAGTGACCCGGAAAATATGGATGGTGAGAAAATCAAAACTATAGTAATACTTTCCTCTGAACTCCAATTATATTTCTAATATATCCGCCTAAGTCGATGAAAAAATAATAATTTTTCGATGAGTATTTATAAATAATACGAATGCTTTTATGCACATATTGAGTCAACTTCTCTATAGATTACATACAAAAACTTTTTTTTTTTAATGTGACGATTAATCAATTCTCTATTAAATTATTGATTCATTAAAAATCAATTTTGATTGCGTCATCTAGTTTTTTAAAAAAAAAAAGAAAATGAAAAGGCTACAACTTTTCTGTGTGTTTTAATGGTTTTTTTTTTTTTGTTTATTTATAAAAATGTAGATAACCACAATGAAAAAAAATGAATATGTAAATGCGGGATGCCAAGCTACTACTTATATGGTAATAAATTGATGGTTTTAACATACATAAGTGGGTATACATTTCGAATTTAGCATTTTGCCCGAAATATATTTGACTAGTTTATCTTTATATACACTTTTAAATTTAAATATTCGTTTGTATAACTTTTAATATTATTTATAGTTTATGGGAAATCTAAATATTTATAAAAACGTTTGTACTGACATGACTATCAACGTACAGTCAAAAACTACTAAGCTTAAGAAACTAAAATTTGAATTATAAGTTTATTTTATAACGTAAGCTGTATAAGAAAATGTTTTTGGAAATTTCGTCTTAAAGTAGGCAGAATTATGACTGAGTATAAATAAAGCAGGGATAGTTCTTTTAAATCAGGTCTATCAAAATATATACTAATAAATAATTAGGTTGATTAGACCATCAATGTTGACAATTAACTATTCACATTATTGCTACGTTTCTATCGGTATCCCGACTTCTTCAGGCAATCTTAAAACATACATAAATAAAATAAATAAATTTGACGTATAATAATTAAGTTTCATGACTTTTTTCTGGCTTCAGCTACTACAGCCATATAGTCATTGGCCAAAGGGGATTATTATTATTTGTATACAACAACAGTACACAGTAGTGCTAGGTGGTCACCCATCCAAATATTGACTTTGACTTGATGTTACTTAACTTTATTGATTGTTCAAGGTCTGTAATTACGTTACGTCAGTCCGGGGTCTGTTTAATGACTTATTTGACAATCTATATATTATATAATTGGTCCGGGAGGTAGCGTTGCAAATGACACAATCATTTCAAGTCGATTAATTTATGTTGGAATTGAATGTTTATTAACAATCATACACTGTTATGAAAGTCAGCAGGCTCCTAGAGGGTGGACGGGTGGATCAAACATTTCTGCTGAGTAGCCATGTAATTTCCATATAAGGCAATCAAATGTCACATTCAGCTGACAATAATTCCATCCGTAAATATTCTGCAGATTATTTTTATTTATTTACTACATTATTGAAACTATCTCTATTATTAATTTCAAGCGAACTGAAATATATTTTATTATTCCTCCACACTTATTAGTTATTAGTTCACCTTGGATGCACCTGCTGAACCGCCATTCGATTATCAACTTCATATAAACTATCAATTAAATCGAAAATTGATTGGATCGGCCTGAAATCACCATGAAAAATTCTAATAATATAAAATATTAATTATGAAGATTTCTAAAAGATAGATTCATCATTTTTATTTTAAAATATTTAAGAGGTTGTCCAGGGGGTGGGCGTTGGCGGCTAATAGAATTTACCGATACTGCAAACTGTTTATTATTTACAGATGAGGTGCAAAATACTGATCCCCGTCTAACAGCTGATTTAAAATCATTTTTGATAAATAGACCATTTTTCAAGTTAATTAATTAACAATTATAAAAAAAATAATTTCTAAGAGCTGTTATTGTTTCTTACTTGCATTTATTGTAGCTGTAAATGAAAAATTATCGTTCACGCAATTTATTATTCATGCCTCGTAAAACACAATCATAAACAAAACTTGATAATTTTTATTTTATTTAAATATTTAAAATTTAAGTATCATGGACAGACAGCCATGAAGCAGAAGAATAGCGCGGTGGGCACTCAATCCAATGGATGCAAGTTCAAATCCCACCCTCAATCAAATCAATATAAAAAAAATGTAAAATGTATGCTTTGCAATATAGGAAACATAAATGTTATCAAAGACACTGTATTAATTTTTTATACCATGATTGAATTAAATTTTTGTGATATAAGTGATTATTTAATATTTTTTATCAACTTTTTGTCAACAAATAGATAATGTAATGGTTGGCCAATGTGACTGGCAAATGGTGAGTTATAACCCCGAAGTTATTAACTAATAGTAGATCAATGATGAGTTTAAATTCTACTCGGGAACTAAACAATTTTGTTTTTTAATACGTGAAAACCACCTCTCCTCCAACCCAAATTTAACTGAACAACTCATGAGTAAAGTATCGTTATCGTGTTTCCAACAATGATAATAATCTTCGAAAACTATTCAGTTATGAATATATTTTTAATTAAATTGAATATTATAATGTATTATTATATTATGTACTAGCTGATCCGGCAAGCGTTGTTTTGCCATATACGTTGAATTTCTAGGATATATTTAGGAAATATTTTAAAAAATAACCAACACTATAAGTATGTGAGGATGTTATTATAATTGAAAGAGGAATGAAGACAATTAAAGTATACTTTTTTTATGTTAATAAAGTGCTCTTTATTAAAGTAACAACTATATATTAAACTACAATTCTCGATAGCTATCTATAAATCGAAAATATATATTAATATTTCTACTACTAATTATTGCAATCGCAAAATAAACTATGATCATTTTCTCAGTGCGATATCGTGTACAATGTATTTGATCAGTCTATCTTTAGCTAATACAAACTGGATGGTTTTCCCACGCGAGAACGTGTTACATATAGTTTTTCCTTGGGAAAAGTATGGTGTACCCAGCCACAAACAGACAACGTCTGACCTTGTGACTTATTGATCGTCATTACGAATGCCAATCTAATTGTAAATTGATTATGTTTGAAATCAATTGGCATCATTGGAATTTTTTGCAGCAATACATTTTTGCCTCGGTACTTGCCATTCAAAATGGTTGCCTCGATAACGTTTTTCATTAATTTTTTAATTACTAATCGTGTGCCATTTAAAAGTCATGGTGGGTTCAAATTACGAAGCAAAAACCGGGGTTAAAAATGATTGAATTACTAATATCACTATTATAAAATAGAGGTTCATGCAAGAATAGTAAAAATTTAGGGTTGCATGTATTTTTTAATGCCACATAACAAAAATATAATAACCAAAACAATTGACGAAAAATTAAAAAAAAAAATCTTAATCTCCTTAACATTCAGGTGTATAAAAAAAGATATTGGCCAAAATTTCGTGAAAATCGGTCCAGTTGTTTCGGATGAGTTTGGCAACAAACACTGTGACACGAGAATTTTATATATTATAATAATGTATTATACGATGTATATTTTCTAAAAAAAAACAACATATTTTCTATACGAACAATAGCATAATGCATAATATGAAAATGATAATAATCTATTATTATTATTATTATATGCGAAAAGTTGAAAATCTGTGTCTAAATAGGAAACACGAATGGTTTAGTTTGATTCATATCATCATCAATGTTTGCTATACTACTAAGTCTTTACTATAGGATATTTCTAAACTTCATGCTTCATGCCATGTCAGTCAGTCAATACACATTTTAATCGTATGATTTGTTCATCATCAATAATTTGAATGTAGACGATGATGATAATGCATGTTACAAATATCTATTTTACTATTATTAGACCAGGGTAGAAGCCACGTAAAAATGGTAAAAAGTCAAACAAAAATTATTGTAGGATGAAATCCATTAGAAAAAGAAGAGAATATAATAAAAATTAAAGGGAAAATAATTTACGGGCGATCTGAGGTCGGGAAGTGGGGTGAGTTTTTAAGGGTCAAACACCGTTTATATCGATATCCGACAAAACTATAAGTTCTATGAAAAAATGTTAAAAGGCAAAGTTGTAGGTAATAAAAAGATGTACAACTTTTGTTGTTACACTTTTTTCACATAACCTCAAAATTTTTCGATTGCCATTAAGGTGCTTTTTCGATATTTATATAAGGTGAAAAAAATGAATGAATAAAAAAAAGATATAAAATGAAAGAAATAAAAATCCAAAAACTTGGTTATTTCAATTTCTCACATAAATTTTGAGGTTATGTGAAAAAAGTGTAAATACAAAAGTTGTGGATCTTTTTATTACCTACAACTTTGCCATTTAATTTTTTTCCATAAGACTTGTAATCTTGCTGAAAATCGAGATGAAACGTGTTTTACCCTTAAAAATTCACTTCCTTCCACTTCCCGACTTCAGATCGCCCGTAAATTATTTTCCTTTCATATTTGTTAAATTCTCTTCCATTTCCAATGGGTCTAATTTTTTTTGGTTTCAAAAATTATCGACCCTGGTCTATTATATGCATATTTTAACGTTCTATATATTATTTAATCGATATCTAAATAACTGACTGGTATTGTCAGATTTATTTGTATGAACTAAACATAATTTGTATCAAAACATATTATAGTCCTGATGTGCATAAGAATATTATATCAATGATAACTACACATCTATACATTTCTATATGGAGGATTAATTATGGTTAAACAAGCATTTCCACTACGGAAATCCTGAAAAATAAGTCAATTTCGTTTTCATTTTTCCCCAAACGACGAAATCTTCTCACGACAAAATCATTAGAGTTTGTTAAATATTCAAATATGCTTTTATTCTGACTGGATAATACAACTCATCGATAATTTTCTAGGTACAATTTAAATTTTAATCGGACGGATTTTTTGGCCTTTATGTTTACCTTATGGTATGACTATCCAAATAATATATGAGAGCAAGTTGGTACGGGTCTCCCTATTTGGAGTTGAATTAGCACTGTGTAAATATTTTAGTTATTTTTATCATATTATATAGCTCTGGTTTATTGAGGGTCTAAAACAGTTGAGTCATACATTCAAAAATAAATTATTTTATGACTTCAATATAGATTATATATACAAATATATGTGACATCGCGTGTAACATTATACTTTTTCAACTCTAACCTATGCAATAATTCATTTACACTTTTATATTAAAAGCTAGAAAAAAAAACAAAACGAAACAAAAATAGTGTAGGAAAATTACATCTACAGTCAACGGAAATTTTATTTAAGGTAAGTCCGGAGAAGATAGCCGTCGTACGGTAGAGATGGCCAGTCCAATTACTGTATATTAAAATAATAACTGTATACACCAGTAAATTGGTTTTCCAAAGGAAAAACTTTTTATGTGTACACATTTAGTTTCACAATGATAAAATTTGAATAGAAATTCGTACTTTTCTGTTTTACCCTGATTGGTCAACAATCGTAACTCATTCATTTTTATATGGATGTGGTGTGCTACAAAACACACAAATGTAGGCCATAATTTTATAAGGATAAAAATTTAATAAACAGGAATGACGAATGCAAAAAGATTAGCTGTTTAAGCGTATCGAAAGTCGATATTTCTAGTTATAGTTTTATATATTTTAAATTGAAGATTTAAGCTGATTTATGTATGTACAGTAGAACCTCGATAACACAAAATCCAAGCAAGAGGTTAAAAAATTTGTATTATGCAGTTGTTAACTTATTCGGTTAAGTAATTTTTAACCCCTGACGCAAAAACGATGGTGCGTTATAAGTTTGAGGAGTCTATGAGTGTGTGTTAGCCTATCTACGTCATTGTAGCTCCCGAACGGATAAACTAATTCTGATTATTTTTTATGAAAATCGGTTCAAGATGACCATCGCGGATTACATATTTTCACACAACTCCGTCAATATTGGTATCAAATGAAATGGCTTGACTAGTAAAATACTATACAATTTGACAAATTTCAAATTCAAGATGTGTCGGGGGTTTTTTAAATTTTTAATTTCTTCTTGCTATTGGAATATTTAACTGGAGGTTTAGAGATTATACACATTAGAAGGTCAAGTTTGTATAAAACTACCACTTATGAATGTTGCATACTTTATTTGGGTTGTCCAAATTATTCCTTAAGTTGCACAATGCCCAAATTATAACGTTTAAGTCTTAGAGGATTCGAGTTATAAGTAAAACAAGTAAAGCTTTCAACTAACACTATTAATTATTTAAATATTCACTATATGATTGAGTAACAATTAACATTCATAAAATAACTAAGTATAAAGTAGAATTTAGTATATATCTGATAAAGTCTATTCTTAAAATCACGTGTTAATTAAATTAAAAACTCATCTGCGTTTCTTGTGTAAACACAAGAAACAACATTTAAAGTTTCTATTTCAGGTATGTGATACCACTTCAAATTAAAATATATAATTCTTTCATTCATCCAATCCACACAATAAATTTCTACTTGACAAATTGTTTCACATCTCCCTCGCAACGCCTGAGATTAACATTAAAGAAATCAAGACACAAGTATATGGGTTTCTTGTTTTCCTTTACATATATAATACTATGGTAGGTATATAATAATTATATTTGTTTATTGACTGATTGTGCTGAAATTGTGGTGACTTTAAGCAATTTATCCAAAAATATTCCAAACAAAAATGTATTTTATCATTGAAGTTTTTATTTCTACAGTTATTACAAATTTAAAAATTGATTCATGGTTATTTAGACCCAATTGACCAATTTAACTCATCTACTCGAACTTTTAAATTCTAGAATACGCTATCAAAATTACACCTCAATATACGTTTTTGTTTTTGACCAATCTTAATGGCAGATAGACCGAAATGGATTTGTTAGATAATTCGATGAACACCCATACAAATTGGTGGTTTCGATATTTTCTAGCGTACCAAGCTTCACATTAAATTGAATATACTTCTTATATATTTCAACATGTTAGATATACAAAGTGTTGGATTCTGACAAGAATGGAATACGAAAGTTTATTGTGATATAGGTTATCTACGTTCTACTGTATTAATAGTTGATTTATGGATAATAGATAATTTTCCTTCCATTCAAAAAGTGAACATTTTTATTTTTAGTAAGTAAGTAAGAGTTTGACGTACTATAATTCTAAGACTATTTATAAATGATCATCATCTATCCATATATATATAATATATTGATATAACTAGGATATATGATATCCAATTATGTTATAAATCAACATTTATTTATGGTATAATTTATATTTGATCACACTCAAACAACTTCATCTTTCTTATATAATATTTAACTTCCGAGTTATATTTATCGATATTGGAAATTGCATTCGGAATTCTAAAAAATATGTTTTTTTTTTGTCTAGATTTCTAAATTTTATATATGTGTGTTTCGAAACATGACTGTTATGGATGGGCAAACATGTATGATGTCATCAAACATGATTTTTAACATTACTATACGATGTTGATGACATCATTCCTAGCTGTCTATCCATAACAGTTATGTTTCAAAACACACACTATATATATATATATATATATATATATATATATATATATATATATATATATATATATATATATATATATATATATATATATATATATATATATATATATATATATATATATATATATATATATATATATATATATATATATATGTATATGTATATATATTTATATATATATATTATCTTTCGTGTTTGTATGCCTTAACACAATTCGTACTGACGGTACTCAAGAGTGACGGAACTCATTCTTTAATGTAATTTAAAACTTGTTAGTGTGCGAAGAACTTTTAAATTAAAAATGAACACTTTAAAAGTGCATCAATGAATTAATTCATTTCATTAAATAATGTGTAAAGTGCATTAATTCATTTCCATGATTTTCTTATAAATAATCTTGTGTTTCGAAAGTATAACATCATGGATGGACATTCACATAATCAAGTCATCAAAATATCCTAATACACAATATTGATGACATCACATGTGGATGCACTCCATTATTTTATACTTTCTCAACGCAGAAGTGTGATGTAAAAATGTTAAACTTTGGTCCGGGAACTATAGAAGTGTGCTCCGTACTGAATCCAAAAATGGTGCTAATTTTATACTTTTAATTATAACGAAAATAAAAAAATTGTTTTGCTATTAAACTTGAACATGATATTTCCATAAAAGTAATAGAAAGATGGTACACGATTAAGTACTGTCAGGACTACAGGATGTTAAAAAATACACTAAAATTCGAATAAAACTGTTATTACGTTTGACTTGACGAAATCAAAACCACAGTTAATTATCCATTTGTTTAAAAAATGTGAACTTAAATATAAACAAGTGAAGATAGCAATTAACTGAGTGTTTAGTTAGATACTCGACAAATGATTGAATTTCATTGTTTTGAACTATTAGTATTCATAAAATACTGTAAATATACAGTCTATACAATTATATGTATACGTGTATCAAAAAACATGTATTGTTATTATATGTATTAGCTAAAAATTAGAACTAAAATTGTGTAGAACTCGCAACATTTTACGAAAAAATAATACAAAAAAAAGTCTTCTTTAACATACATACATGCCTATGAGAGTGAAAAATAATTATTATTTGTATCAGGAGAATATGATTTTTCAATATATAAATAAATTATGAGTTCCTCATAAACTATTACTATTTGTATCAGGAGAAAATGATTTTTCAATATATAAATAAATTATGAGTTCCTCATAAACTATTACTATTTGTATAAGGAGAAAATGATTTTTCAATATGTATAAAAAAATATAATATGACTTCCTAATAAACTGTCTATACCATTTTAAGTGTCGTTTTTATTCTGTAGCCAACTTCATCATGTCATTTTTATGGGATCTCACAAAATACTTTTTATGTTTAGAATACGTCACCAAAATTTCAGCTACATATCCCTTTTTATTTTTGAGTTATCGTGATGATGAACGGACAGTCGGAAAGGGACTAATTATGAGTTTCTATGAATACCTTTACTAAAATTTGTTTAATGAATCATGTTCATTTAGATGAGTCAAGTAATTTCAAAATTACTAGTCATACAAGAATAAAAATTTCGTAAGTAAATTCGTACCCTCTGGAAGTACGTACAATTATATCATATATGAACGTATTTCAGAACCTCTTTTAATTTCATTCTCCGCTTCACATGAAATAAATGCCCCCCCCCCCGAATAGTAAGTTATTCATGTATGGTGTGACACATAACAAATAACATGTTTGGTTACATATATTTTATAAGTTGTTCGTACAGCACATAAAAAGTAGTCTCGCTAAAATCGACATTATTGTATAACCTTCATCTGATTATAACATAAAACTCTACATATCCTGCTGGTTATAAATAAATCCGTATAGTATGGTAGCCAATAGAGATCCGTTACTAAGTACACGCAAGTTTTTCTTTACTGAATCTGTTATCGATTCTAATAAAAAATAAAAATAATATTTAATATATCATGTCGAAACTTTAACGGGCTAAAAAGTATAAAATAATTTTTTTAACTTCCTACATTTTCTAAAAATAGTCTGAACAATGATATTATTTTCTACTTTTTAGGGTATCGAATGAAAATTTTCGTATAGTGAATTCTTCATCATTTTTTTACTTTTTTTTCGTCTCTTGTTTTCTTTATTTTCTCTTCTCGTTTTCGTTTATCTTCTTTTTTTCAAAAATAAATAAATTTTTCTTAATACTACCACGAGTTTTTCACGCCTAGATTTAAGCTTACAAGTTATTTATGAAAGTTTCAGAGCCACTTTAGGTAACGGCTAGTTATCAATAAAGCACATGATGAGTATTTGTAAGATTGCGATTCAAGTTTGTAGGACAAATATCTCTCTTATGGAATATTACAAGACATATGCTTAAAAGTTGGTAGACCGTCTGATCTTTATATAGACGACGTTCGTTCAGACAACCCCCCACCCCAATTATTATTAGAAAAACTATTTTATGTGAGAAATGTTTATTTCTTATTTTTCGTTCAGTCTCCAGAATAGCCACAGCAACGGAAAATACAATACAAAATTAAAACATATTCCCTCGGTAAATACATGTTTGGTTGTTTTGAGTCAGATACAGTCAGTCACTGAGAAGTGGGATGGAGTTTTGCTAAATATAAAGTCTAAACTAAAAGCATATCAAATGGTTGTAGTAACATTATAAGAGCGAAACCTACAATATACCAACCAAAAATAATTTTTTTGTTTCATTAAATTACCGCAACGAAATCAATACTTCATTCCTCTTGAAGAGTGATTCCCCAAAAAAATCAAGAATTCATCAAGAAACGTGTAATTTTAATCAAAAACTAAACTGGCCGCCGTACCTACTAGTAAATATTCACCTTTGTTCCATTCGTGTGATGTATGTGTTTACAATTTACAAATACTAATTTACATGAATTTACACATTGAATTTTATTGAATAGTTTGTTTATTCATCGATTTATCCACAATGGCACATATAGCACAAGCAAATTATAGATTTTCGTGAATTAATTAGTAAGTACAAGAGGATACCAAAATTTTGAAGAGTACCTACAACAAATGCAAGATACAAAAGAATCTCCATTATGATTTTGGAAATTTTGTGAACATAATAAGTGATTGGTCGGTTAATACTCGTGAAAAAAGAATTTTATTTTCATATTTTTTATTTATCTGCTAAAGTAAGCTTTAAAAAAAAAACCTCATACAAAACTTATTTATATTTCAAAAGTCGGGAAACTCACGCTCGTAAAATTTATATCGGTTCATAAGTTTTGTCGTAAGTAGTAAAAAAACTTTTAAAGGTGGCAATTTTTTAATAGAATTGCAATAACTTTTGAAAATAATTTATTGCTCTTGAATAAAGTCAATAACTGACCGAAACCCAAATTCTGAAAAATAAACAGGTTTCCAGGAGATTGGTTTGTTTATGAAAAAAGGCACTTATGAAAAACTTTAATTCCCTAAAGGTGAACCGATTTTTATTTTAAATTACATATATATATCTATAAAAAGCTATATATATATATATATATATATATATATATATATATATATATATATATATATATATATATATATATATATATATTTTAATACTTTTAATTAAAAAATATTAAATAATTTTTAATTTTTAAGATCATTTTTAAGCAATTAAAGAATAACTTAACTTTACTTTTAAGTTTACAAAAAAAATATCTTTTTAAAAGAATATAATGTAATTTAAAAAATAAAAATCGAATCACCTCACAAGTTTTTTGCGAGGGATTTTATAAAAAAAAAAAACTAATTTCTCAGAAACAGTGTATTTCTCAGAACGGGTTTCGGCCACTTATTAGCCGAAATTAGCGAGGTTTTTGGAACCGATTTTAATTTGACTCACGTCATTTTGTAGGCTAAATATATGCATATAAGTGATGCTATTTTCATTTAAAATTATTTTTCAAGATTTCTACAGGCAGCTATTTTTCTATTTCCAAAAATCATGACGAGAATTTTTCTTGGTTGTACTCTACGAAAAATTCGTATACGTTTTGTAGTTAGTAATTAGGTTACGAAAATATTTACTTTGCATGTCCTATTAGTGCATGTGCGTTTAGTGGTTGGTACATACTTGAATATAGGTATCAACATAAATATAGACTGGCAAAATAGTTATTCGAATTTGAGGAAAGATCATTTTATTTTTTAAGGGGTTACCAGTTAAACAATCTGCACAAAGTATATATGAACACTGTACTACAGTTTTGAAGTCACTGTGACCAAATTAGTGTAAGGAAATTTAATGCACGCAAGCGGGTAGATATATAATTTGCCGTTAATAATGTGCTTTAGAGTTTTTCGTAAAGTCAACGCTTTTACGAGATATCCTTGATTAAAAATATAGATTTCAGTAAAAAAAATAATGTGTGCAGATCACACACGATAGAGATGAATAAGATAAGAAGCCAAATATAGAATTTCAGGAGTAGGAAATTATAGGGTCAATTTGTGATAATATTGATACCAAGTTTAAAATTATAATGCATTTGATTCACAAATATATTACATTTAATCTCCGAGTTTCAATTTTCGGTAAATGGTAACTGAAGTATGAAATATATACATTAGTTTTGATATGATAAATATAGTCATTTTTCCATCATTAATCCAGTCATTAATGTATAATGTCTTCTATCTCATTCTCTCGCACTCTATCATATTTATCCAATATTATATACTACAGATGTATGTGAATGCCTTTTTTTACTATCGTTTTTTCGTTTTATTGAGTTTGAAATTACAAGGACATTAAATAATTTTCACTTCAAAAATGCATGGATTGAAAACTTTTCCATGAAAAACTTGAAAACCTTTTTTTCTAAACGATCTATTATGAGGCCCTTCTAAACGTATGTGCGATACACAAAATTTTAATATTTCCTGAATTGCATGAAATTTTTTCGGAGAAAAAAGTGCGTAAAAAGTTTTATTTTCATTCTAACTGCGTTAGTTTTTGAACTAACAGCTTTTATAAAAACTTATTATGAAAGTCTTTTCATATTGTTGACTACTACAATGTTCTGAAAGAATGAGCGCGTGAATACAGAAATTTCGAACAAAATAAACTTTATTTTCGAGTTATTTCTGGAAAACCGTTCATCAACTTTTTTAATTGACGTTCATTTACAAATAACTAAAAAAAATATTGACTTTTCGAAAAAATCGTTAATGTTGCAAATTTAAATTTTCAATTTGAAGTGTGGTGGGATAGGGTTAAGGCAGCACATAAAATTTAGAGGTAAACTTTTAAGTATTTAGCGTATATGACGACAATAATCCAAAAGGTGTGGTACCTGAGTAAAAACCTCAATAGATATTATTGAAGTATGATACTAATTGACAATTAAAATGGCATACACACAAATTTATTGGGATGTTAATTATTCACAATGCGGTGAGGTTTATAAATACATCAATATCGTTGATATGACCATAGCTCTGCAGCAAGTGATGAGAGTTATGACATCAACTAACATATTTAATTATTAAATCATTTAATGCACATAAATATGTAGCACACAAATCGATGTAAATCAAATTTTCGAAGGATGTTTATAATGAATCAAACGGAAGGAAAGCAAATGTAACTTCTGTATGGTATTGGTTTTTCTAAAGGTAAATGTTCAACATGCAACATAAAGCAAATAGACTCGGCGCTAAAGTGGATGTATCAGTGTTGTTTTTCATGGGTCTATATAGAAAAATATTTTTTTGTATTTTTGCGTCCAGAATCTGAATTTTGAATATAGAACAAGAATTTTAAGAATAATTTGATGCGAAGCAGTTTCTATATTTGCATTTCAATTGATCGCCCAAAATCGCCCAGTGTTTTACGGAAGAATAATGTTCTTTTATTCTTGTTTCTGATTGTCCTCGAAATTTTACTATATAATATAATATATAACATATTCCACATATCCAAAAACAGATATTTTATAAATACCATATTTCTTTAACGGAGAAATATCTTTCATATTGTAGATTAAATGGAAAAATAGGGAAGATGCAATTTAAAAAAATTTCTATTTTACCCATCAAAATGTGAAACAATGCATAACACCAAACAAAATGATGTTTTTCTATTTCTTTCTTGCAAAATAGTGTTATGGGTTTTATCAACGATAAGCGGTCATTTTCTAAAGAAAATTCGCACAAAAAAAAATGTTGAAGATTAATGTAATTTATATAACATTTTTATTCATAATCAACTCATTTGTGCATACCAACATTTCTCTGAAATTTTGAAGGAAGTGCCATGGACTTCGATAGTACCTCTTACCGTAGAATAACCCTTATATATAATCACAATGGGAATGAACATGTATGACGTCATTTATGAAAATTCTTCTTTGTTTAATTACGATTTTTAAGTCTGCAATTTGTTATAAGCAATTTCAAACGGGACTACCACAGTGGCGATAATTCAGGATATACTGATATAATAATTCAAAGTATACGAAACTGGTGGCATGATAAATGTGTAAAAATGGCTTCATTATATGCATACAAATTTTTAAATACATTATAAAAAATGAAATAAGAAATACAGAGAAAATATACTAAACAAATGGGTCATAATCGGTTTGATAAATGACGTCATTATACGCTTGTATAGAAATAAATAAAAATCATCTAACACGAAATATATATATAATTCATTTCTATATAAATAGGCAACTTGTTAAACATTCAAGTTTATATTATTGCAAAAAATGAGTATCATGACTACTGCTAAAGTGAGCCAATGAAAGTGTCCCTATAAGTATTTACTATCATTATCCGATAAGAATTGTATATAAGAATATTAAATGCCTCATATAAGAATACTAAATACCTTAACTTGACGTAAAGAATAGCTATACGATATTTTTAGCTAAATACTTCTTTGAATGCACTAAAGCCTTATTCATATTGATTAAGTAATTAACTCAAGTAGTTTAGTAACTTAACATGTCTGAACTGAAAGAGTTTATTATAACTATGAAGAAACAAACGAATTTTATCATTTTAAGTGCGATTACAGATTCTGAAAATTAAACACCTTTAACAACTTTTGTTGTTTTGACAAATTATTAGTAACTTTACCTGTCTGAACTGTAATAGTTTATTATAACTATGAAGAAACAAACGAATTTTATCATTTTAAGTGCGATTGGAAGATTCTGCAAATTAAATATTTTTAACAACTTTTGTTGTTTTAACCCATTATATTAATCTTAGAGGAGTAGAAATGGCATTTGCGCTCAATACATAAACGTGTATTATCGTATTTTATAAATAGAAGAAATAAAACAGAAAAATATCGAAAGAAAAAAGAATTGACCTCGAACAAAAAACGAGGCATTTAAAATCAAAACATTATATACAATATACCCTAAATAATTAAAAACCAATGAGGCGGTTTTCCAATCACCAAATATAAAATGTCAATTTTATCTTTAATCCAACTATATGTTCATGATGCAAATACAAAATAAACAATAAAACAACGGGTGTCTCTTTAAAATGAATGAACTGTGGCATTAAACTTATCTTAAACCTCAAAGTTTAGTATGAATTCTTTAAATTTACAAGGAGGGGGTTATATGCCAGATAGAAGGGTTTTATGTTCCGATTCTTATACCAATCCATTAAAGAATCATTTTCGACAGTCTGAGAACTATTGTTTCATGCATATCACTCCCAAATTAGGAGGAGAAGAGAATCATACTCTAGTCCAATCAATCGACAAAATTAATATTTGAAGAGAAAAACACCGTCAAATAACCTCGGGTTTAGTGTACGTTATAGACGTTAATATTCAACATAACATTAGCGTGAGGATGCAATAATTGTTAGGATTCGCCTCAATTTTCAATCTCAAATTTTTCTAAGTATCACAATAATTATAATACATATTAATTATTATACAAGTGTATATATATAACCGTATAGACTGAATATGTATAGTATTTTTTTATGAATGCTAATTAAAAATAGTCCAAATGATATTCAATCATAGGTCAGTCAAATATCTAAAAACTTAACTCTGTTAGTTGTTATCTTCACTTTTTATCAATAATTATTCGGTACGTAATCGTATTTTTAAATGCAGCATTGCTTCACATATAAACCTTGAACTTGAATGATGAAACAAAAGAATGATAAAACTTAAAAAATTTTTAAGCGTCAACTTTGATTTTTAAACGTTTTATCAGTCGCAAACATTGAACATTTGATATATATTTACAACACAAAAATTCAGCTCGTTTACCCACGCCTTCTCTTACAAGAATAACTCTTACACATTTACCGCAATGTGTATAAAAGATAATAACTTCCACCATTTTAATGTTATATAACTTTAATTGATTATATAAACAAGTAATTTAATTACATAACAAATTGAATAAAAACCATAATTTTTTTTGCAATAAAGTTTTTTTTTTTGTGTGTATAGAAAGCAAATTTAACTTGATTGGATTATTGTCAAATGGAGTTACAATACGAGAATAGAAAATCAATTTAACTAAATTCCAGTGAATGAATAGTGAGTGAATGTAGTAACAGAGTAACTATATGTAATGTAATGTTGGGGGTGTGGTGACACTGAACTTTATACCTGCATGGTGTGTGATACACGATTAAGGATATTCATTATGTTAAGTATAGATGAATTGAATTCATTCGATGTTTATCATACAATCGGATTTTTCGATGTTTGTCCAAAAATTTTGGTATTCGAAACACTGCGTTAATGAAAAAAACTTATTCCGATTTAGTATTTTTGTTAAGAACTTTCCATAACAGTTTAACAAAATCTAATAAAAAATAAACTCAAAGCTGATAGTTTTTTATCGTTATGGGCTAAATCAGCTTGATTTATTTAAAATACTACATATTTACCGGAAATCAAACATCGGACTACATTTACTACTTCCAACTACATCAAGATGCACGATATTCAACTACAGAAGAGTTCATAGCCCTTTTGGCTTGCAATGTAGATGCTAATGTCATTTCAACTGCTATAAATCGCACACAAAAATGACAACAATTCACTAGTGTTAATAATAACAATTGTTTGTTTACATTTTGGATTGAAAAAATTATTCAAGATAGTTGCCAATGGTTAGTTCCCAAAATCATATCTTTCTTATAACTAATAGACAATTGTCAAACTCGAGTTAAGGGCTTTAATAAAAAAATTCTAAACTTCTGAATTTAATCATGGTAACTTATTTGTCTATGCCACACAGTTTTATCAATACAAACAAGATAGCACATTGATGTCGATATATCCTGTCATAATAGAATGAACATTATAAGTTAATAAACAAGAGCTAGGAATCAAGACAATATGATTATACAATTTCAGCTGAAGTTTTTTGTTTACTTACGATGTTCAGTGAGAAGATTTTCTGAGAATCCTTTGAAAATCTGGATAGATATTAAAATTGAATATAAGTAAACTTTATAAAATTGTGTTAAAATATACTTAATGATTGTCGGAACTGTGCCGCTTGAAAGTTTATTTACAAAGACTGTTCAAGAAAACAATCGGAAATTAAATTAGAGATTGAAAAAAATGTTCATAATGATATAAAAAGCACCGCCTGTCACAAAATTTTAAAGAATTCATTTTTGACGTAGATACGTCTAACTTTTAGTTTCGTATACGTGGATATGTACTTATGCCATCTATGGGTACATGAGTGAACGAAATTCGCAAGTATGCGATCCGCTATATCGACAAACTAACGCCTTTGATTGGTGAATAAGAGAACGAAGTCGGTATGTATGAGATATACTAAACTGGCAATCCAACACAATCTGTTTCGTTTAAAACCTTATTCCCTATTGATATTTCAACTACCCGTGTATCCGCTTATACATTGACACATCTATGTGAAACTTTTAGTCGTATCAAAGAAGTATTAAGAGCCAGCAAGTATGCGATAGAATATATAGACAACTAAACGGCATCTGTTGGTAGAAAAGTGAACGAAATCGATGTCTGTTATTCCAATTACTCGTATATTCTCTTATACATCGACGTATGTACGTAAAACCAACGGCCTTATCAAGGCTACAATCAACCAGGAATTTTTTAATTGCTATGACATCCTTAATATTTTAAAATTGTATATATAAAATTTCGACTAAAGGCATCTCCCTCTATCCTGAATGTGTATGAATATACACAATGTTTGGTAATATTGTCATTAGAGATTTGATTTCTACACACAGAAATAGTACTCAATATATGTATTGATCAATGACAACATATGAAAGAGTGGCTTGATTTGGACAATCGTTTCATGTATTATCACTACGTCATTTGTTTGCGTACTATCCTATTTACAAAAAAATGACTACATGAATGTGTCCGAAAATTCATGTAAGACAAATGCTGATAAAAACCATTTTTATTAATTCCTGACGTATAGTTACAATATAAAGCTATGTGTGGAATAGGATATCGGGCAAGTAAGAGGCTTTCGGGGTTTTGCAGAAACATTACCATACCTTTGCTGACATTTCCCATAATCATTTTGTATGAATCTCGTTTACTATTTTTGATACATTATTCAAGAAGTCCAATTGTATTAAATTGCATTAAAAATACAAGAGTTAAATATTAAATTGCATTAAAATTATTTTTATTCCGTAATCCATGTGAGACAGTGATATAACATGATACTGGGATATCGATATTGAGACAGTGGAAAAAATTGGCACAGGGAAACCAACCATTTTTTAACGATATTCAATTAGCTGTAATACATAAATTCCACCTTTTGAGTCAATTTAGGGAAAAATTTACAAGAATATCGTTCGCTTGTAGGAACATAAAAATAGCAACAGTTACATTAAATGAGTTAATGCATAAATTATGGCACTATGTGTTTCTCAATATATTTTACATAGTTGTAATAATTATAGACATATGGAAGCATTTGATGATATAACGTTCAGTGTGAGCTCAGCTCACCCAAATCGATTTCGGTACAACATATAAGGACAACCTCTGCTCCTCCGGTAAGTTACAGCAACTGAACTAGTACAGATGCTTCAGTTTTGATATTTACCAATGCAAGACATCGATTCTACATTGTTTCAATTAAAAAAATGGATAATTGGTCTTTACGTTTATTTTTTAACTGAATGTGAAATAAGAATATTTCAATATAATATGATCAATATCTTTGATTATATAATTTTTGTAGGGTGGAAAACACTATCTAGTATTTACACAGTAATACAGCCGTTCAATTTATCAAGCAAGATAGTACTGAAAATTTATTGTTACTAGCGAATAGAATTGTACATAGACGTCGTTGTCGTCAGTTTGTCGATTGGTTGGTTTAGTCAGTGAATACATAACAAACATACATTACGCCAACATCGGTCGCTACATCTGTAGGCGACGTTGTAATACCTTCCTACGATGTCGCGTACGTTTAATGTGTGTGTCTGACTGTGTAAATGTATGCGTTTAAAAACCAGACTATGTCTAGTTCTATACATTTTCTTCCGTCACGAACAGTTGTCCTATCTTACAATATTTATTAATATGTTGTGACATAATTACATGGTTGGTTTCAATTCCGATTACTTTCATAATACACTTTTAAAAATTTAATATGCTCTAATTATGCTAAGCCTTATAACTTTTTGCTTTTTGGAAACACTCATAGAGCAAAATTATCTTAGCAAGAGATAAAAATTGTCAAATATCCGTTTTGAATTCAATATGTTATCATTTTGTTTCACATCCTGTTTAATCGAGTATCGAGCAGAATTAATAATGCAGTCGTTAGTATCTGAATAAGAAAAATACAGGGTAGATAATATTTAAAAGGGATAAAATTAAAGTAGAATGATACCAATTGTAAACGGAAGATAATATGATAAAAATGAAAGGGAAAATAAATTACTGACGATTTGATTTCGGGAAGTGGGTGGGGATGATTTTTTAAGGGTAAAACACGGTATATTTCGATTTCCGGCAAAATTACAAGTCCTATGGAAAAAAGTTAAATGGAAAATTGTAGGTAATAAAAAGATCTACAACTTTTGTATTTACACTTTTTTCACATAACCTCAAAATTTATGTAAAATTTTCAAATAACCAAGTTTTTGGTTTTTTATTTTTATTTTTTCCGAAATTTGGTGAAGACTTACCATTTTATGTTCCAAATTCACTGTAATTTTTTTGATTTAAAATATTTATTTTTTCACTTTATTTTGAATAAATATCGAAAAAGCACCGTAATTTTAATCGAAAAATTTTGAGGTTCTGTGAAAAAACTGTAAATACAAAAGTTGTAGATCTTTTTATTACCTACAACTTTTCCATTTAACTTTTTCTTCAGGACTTGTAGTTTTGCCGGAAATCGAAATAAACCGTGTTTTACCCTTAAAAAAACATCTCCTTCCACTTCTCGAACTCAGACCGCCCGTAATTTATTTTACCTTTCATTTTTATTATATTATCTACCGTTTCCAATTTTTTTTTCTACTATAATTTTTTCCTACTTATTACCATTTTTTAAGGAAACTTTCGAAATACACGACTGTTAATGCCAAAAAATCGGTTATCTTACTAGGAACTAATTCATTCAACAACCTTGAAAATTTCATCTATCATAAGAACGGAATTTGGTTTATAATCGAATCTTTTTCTTTTATGGATCTTTTTATCTAGCCTAATTTTTCATTTACACACATATAAGTGGGTTTTCTCACATAAGTAGCTTTTAAAATAATGGCAGTTCGAAGAAATTTAAGAACACGAAAACAGTGAATATTACCAAGAAAGAAGATAGAAGCTTGTAAGCAAATATTGTAGTATCGAGTTTCCAAGTTAAGGAATGATGTCCCTTTATCATCCAATATCGTTTCATGCGAGAGCTAAGAAAAAAAATATCTTTAATTTACAGGACAATAATAGTGTTTTGCAAGAAATTCAATAAAAGATCTTAAAAGTTCATTTCTCTCACTTGAAAATGCCGTGTATGTTATGGTCAACTTTTGAATTTATGGTATCATATCTTAAAGTTGACTTGCGTTATTTGATTTAATAGCGGTTTCTTTTGATTCTTAAACTTCAAGTTTGTGTAAAATTATTTTTCATTTTTATAAAATTCAAAATAGTCTTTAATATTTGTGAAAGACATGTTGAATTATCCTGTATTTATAGTGGTAATAAAAGTAAAAAAGTAACAAAATTCTATTTTAAAAAATTCTAGCATTATTATGTATTAAACATACTATCGCCTTTAATAAAAAAAAAAAATATTTCGTTTAATGTATTTATACATTTTCAATTATTTTGTCTTCTGTTCTACTTTTATCTACCCCCCCCCACACACACGGCCAGAAATATCATGAAAATAAAATAATGCTTATCTCATATTTAATGGTATCAACTATTACACAATTTTCTTTCGTAAGGCAACAAGACAAACAAAATAGACCAGTAAAATGACGTTAATTTGATTTATCATCAGTCAATTTCCATTAAATTAAAAGTGGATACAAATTTGAGGGAATATTATTTATATAGAGTATAGAGACACAAAAACTGTCAAAATTGTATCTTCATACTATGACAAAAATTGCAAATAAAATTAAAAATGGCTAAAAATCAGTGAGACAACAGTTTTCGGATTGTATCTCAGAAACGATTTAATATTTTATCGAAAATCTTGTGAAAGCAGAAATTATCAAAAAAATTATATTTAGCAATAAAAAATGTTTTAATTTTTAAATCATTCTTTCCAGAATAATTTTTTTTTTTAAATAATAGTATACGTAGTTGTTTAGTTCAAAAACTAAACAACTTTCATTTGAAACATTTGTTTATTAACCGATTACATACTTTTTAAGTTCAGACCAAAGTAAACCATAACCATATCATTTAAAATAGAAAAAAATGTCGAAATCATTCTCGGATTATACGAGATCAACTCATAGAAAAGAATTCATATTAAAAAAATCCAAAAAAGTTATAAAATTATGACAAAATTTCACATACTATTAAAAATATATTAACATTTTCTGTAACTATTGAATAAGCGGAAATTGGGTTGGTCATTTTACTGGTCTAAAAAATAAAATGATATTGTTTCTTATATATAATAACGTCATTATACGTGATCTAATCAACTTTTCAATTAATATTAACCCAATTAAATTTTATTAAAAACGAAATAAATCTCTTAATGCAAGATAATTAGCTATAAACTTGTATATTTGTTTTTACATTCTAAACGTTATAAATTTCGATTTTTCCGAAATTTCCTAGATCAAATTATTTTGTATTTTTATAAATACGTATTTCGACTACAAAGTAGTCATCATCAGTATGCATTAGCTAATTGTAATGATTCTCTGAGGAGATGTTAT
This sequence comes from Chrysopa pallens, assembly GCA_020423425.1. Taxonomy (NCBI): domain Eukaryota; kingdom Metazoa; phylum Arthropoda; class Insecta; order Neuroptera; family Chrysopidae; genus Chrysopa; species Chrysopa pallens. The sequence goes on along the minus strand of CM035593.1, from coordinate 14,927,735 downwards.
TCGTTGCTAATTTAGTGACGGTTTGCACACTTGTTCGTTCGTGTATACGCAATTTATAATTTCCAAGTATTTATCAAATTGCTACGTCAACCAATCAGCATCGACCACGTGGTTTTTGTCAGTTAAAAAATCTCAAACTAAAAATTGAACGTACAAAACTAAAAAAGAATAATGAAATTAAATAATTTTAATTTCAAATTTAATAACTTCATTTTTGAAATCTTTATTAAATCAGAATTTGGAATAGGTCCTTTATCTAAATTCATCGTCTCTTTGTCATATTTTTGAATGTAGATGCTTTCATATGCATCTAGTTCGGTTGGATTGGATACCGATTTTAAGAGTTTTAAATTTGATTTGTCGATTTTATGATTGTTATCAATGACATGAGCAGCTACACATGAAATTTATTCGAAAAATCCTAGAGTTCTCATTAATAATTATAAAGTTCAAAACGTTGTCTAAAAATATTCGAAAATTAATAGCTATACTATTTATTTTGTGAAAATTCATTTTTATAAATTATTAATGAAAACTTTTAACAATTTTTCATTATAAGTAATGAATAATTATTCATTTATTTTGTAAATATATAGGTAAAGTAGGTAAAATTATTGTGAATGAAGATCATTTACAATAACTTCACCTACTTTTCGCATATATTTAAATGAATAATTATTCATTACTTAATTATAAATCGAAAGTGCACTAGTAATTTTAAAAATTTTGAAAAAGTTAAAATTAGACAAAGTTAAAAGTTTACATTATTTTATAAAAATATAAGAATTTAAAGATTACGAAAATCTGAAATTCACAAGCATCTTGTTCAATTGGATATCCGTGCTGTGCAGATCGAAATGATATCTGTAGGAAACTATACAAAAACTGTATACATAAATTTTTCTATTACTTCGATATGAATCACTTGCTTGTGTAAGTTTGGTATTACAAATGAATTTCATAAATTTTATAACATCATGGTAATAATTATTAATACATAAGTAATAGTTTAAAGCCTTTGATGATTCATTAATATTAGATTTTTTTAACTGCAGAGAATATCGTTTTAATATAACCGAACCTCTAATTTCTTCGGATACTTTGCCTTCATCAAAACGATCAATACAAAAATATAATTGCTACGTTTCAAGGTTCACGACATCCCATCAGAAATATATAATATAACAAATATTAATATTGTGTGACCTTGATATAAATATTTAATTGTCATTTTCAACAATTAAAAAAATATTATATTCAATTATATCTATTAAATTATATAATTATTTATTAGGTAAGTAATAACTTTCTTTAGTAACGATTTATACACGTTCAGGAATGTTTTACTTTACATATTTGACCACTCGCGTCGCATCAAGCGATTGAGTTCCTCCTTCATATGGTGTGCACGGTGCCGATATATTAAAAAAGTTACAGCTTCATTCGTAAGAGTTGGAAATTTTACATAAGACTTATGTAACATGGCGTATTTTAATCATTGAAAATGATATTTTAGAAAATTTCCCAAAGAGCTAATCTACATTTTGTTTTCTATGATCTAATGTTATGAATAGAATCAGTCATACCATCATTATTTCAAAAAAGAGTGCTTATGGTTGCCACAAGCGATCGACATAAAACCAATTAAAAATAAAAGTATAAATTTTCTAGGTATTTAGTGTATTATTTTTCACTTTAATGGGCCATAAGAAAATTCAAAAACTAATTTAAAAAAAATTAATATTAATATATTTTTCAAAGTACCAATAATTTCAATGAGAATGTCAATTATATTTTTTAAATGATCTAGAAATTTTTCGTATCAATACAAACTTTTAAAATAATACTTAAACCTGTTTTGGTTGATAAAATTTTAAGTATGAGGTATTTATTTACTTGTAATTATTTGAATGATTTTATTTGATACCAAGTAGCTTTCGAACGTAAAATAAGTTTTATCGAATTTTCCAATTGTTTATCTGATTTTATAAAGAATACACTAAAAACCAGTGAAAATACGCATTTTAACTAAGAAAGGATAAATGATACAGATTTTCACAGTTACAGAAAATTTGTTTTTCAACACCGTATAGAAAATTTGAGAATTATTTATTCAAGGTGTCTATTTTGACACCAGTAGTTTTCCCTTATTGATTTTCATCTGATTCGGATGAAAGAGGGTGTCATCAGATATCGGCGTTTTAAGCCATTTCTAACCATATCCATATGATGTATGTATATAAATCCCATATAACTTTTGAACAGCTCGATCGATCGAATTGGGATTTGAGGCGTTCTAGAATATTTTAAAAGATTTCGGCCGATTAATGAAAGTCCTACTTAAAAATGGTATTATATAGAAACTTAAATCATTTTATGTAAAATTTCAGCAATAGCGCGGCGTTTTGTATAGCGTCCAAGGGCAGCCCTAAGGTTAAATCCGACCCTGCTTTTACTAAAATTTCATAAATTCCCTGACTATTCCATGACTTTTTACATAAAATTAAAATTCCCTGACTCTGTCAGATTTTCCGGAGCAGTAGAAACCCTGTTCTTTCAGTTTACATAATAAAGAGCTTAAATCCATGTATATAGTTAAGAAAAGATATTGTTTATTTTTTGGCTTACCACTTTATAACAGTATATTACTGACGATAAATACGTTTCACTTACCTATAAAAAAAAGGAAAAATAAAATTAATAAGCAATAAAATTTGAAACCTTGCCTAATGTAATTTTTATTCAGACAAAAAAAAACTTGATTAGAACATGTCAAAGTTTTTGGGTGCAAATAATTGGAAAGACAAATATTTATAAGAACAAAATTTGGCACAAGAAATTCTGATACAAAAAATCCTTTTGATCTAAATTCGGATTTATAAACTAAATTTAAAATTTTTCCATAATACTTAATCTGAAAATTTTATTTTTAGTAGCAAGCTACAATCTAAATCGAAAAGTTGGGAAAATTTTAAGGTTTATTGGATAAACACAAAAGAATCAGTAAATAAAAACATTCTCTTTTATACAACAAAGAATAAAAATTTGATTATCAAATTTATTATTTTAAATTAAAAACTGAATAATCTATATATTAATACGTGAAGCAAGAACTTAATACCCCTTTTTACGAAAATTGGGCGGGCGGAGAAGTATAAAATTTAGTTCACTTCTAGTTTATATAGAGAAGGACTGGATAATGCATTTTTTTTAAAATTATGCATAAAAAATACATTAAATCGATGAAAAAACATTACACACACTATGACACACACATATATAAGAGGTACGGCTTATATAATGCACACTACCATACACACGCATATATACTATTTTGTTTAATATAGTGTTTTATTTAAAGGCACGCATATATACAGTTTTGTTTTTTTGTGAAACTCTCTTTTGAATGATTATGGTCGAATTTCGACCGCTGTAACGGAACTTTAGTTTTAATAAATAGATTTCTTTGAAAGTAAAATATATTCAAAATATGAAATAACAGCAAGAACAAATTTGCTTCAAAGTTTTAAAATAAAACCAAGTTTATATAACGTTCCATAGCACGAGCAAACATAATATTATCCATATATATTTTCGTTAATTGGTCTGGCCATCCTTAATTATCATTTAAAATATGGAAATTATAAAGTTTTTCAAAAATATTAATCCAAAGCAGTAACACCAAAGGCGCTAGTTCATGATCGCCATTACAAAGGTTTGCATGATACAAAAAATTTTCAAATTAATGCGCATGTATTTAAATACAACCATATAGTAGAATAATATTTATTCAAAATATATTAAATAGTTTCCGGTTGCCTATCCAACGTATATTAACCAATATAAGTTTTTATGCAAACAAACCATTAATTATATTTCAATCCTAATCTGGGTACGAATAACAAAAGAAGATAATCCCCAGAGCACAATAAATTAGACTGATCATAAGAATCAAAATGTTTATATATTTATATAAAATTCTACTTAAGACAACGTATACTCGGCAACAAAAAAGTTAATCTTTCCTGATGGTTTGATAAATATTTAATTTACTGAATTTCTAGTAAAGTAACTTTGATAGCACTGCTCTCGCCAATTGCCATCTATCGGTAGACTAATGTAAAATTTAATTTATGTTTGACAGCCAATGAAAGTACGTAGTCTCACCAAATTTCCTCAAAAATGCGTTTCGTTTGCTGATTAAGCATTACTTATTGCGAAAAAAAATAACCATAAGCAAAACCAAGAACAGGTTTGATAAATACGACGGGAACTTTGCTCTGTCAATTTCAGTGGGTTTCTATGAGTGATTGTGCACCGAAGAATGCTATGGGTCTATCGGCTCATCAAAGTCATGGCCACAGTTTTCTGGGAATTGGACGATCGATTACCTTGAAAACGGTAACACAATCATTTACGAATATTCTTCACAGCTATTTGACAGACTTGACACTGTTTTGAAACAAAGCAACCTCATTTATCCAATATGGAAGTGTTTCAGAGCAATGAACAGGTGCAAAAATTAAAAATTCACTTGACTTAATCCACACTCATCTTTAAAATTATAAAATATATTATTTTTAAGGTGTAAAGTTATTTTTCAGATTTAATTTTTACCTTTTAAGTTAAAAATTTAGTTTTAATCAGAATAAATTACAAAGATTACCATAAAAATCGAGTCGCGTACAATTTTAACGAATCATAAAAGATTCAGGTTGTCGCATTTTTTATGTTGTTAATTATACATGTACTGTATGTGTGTTTCAACATATTCAGTCCTTTGAAGATACTTTAACCAAGAATGTTTTCCCAACATACATATGAAACAAGAAATGTATACATTCATTAAAATTCAAAGTTTCTGGATAAAATATTATAATAACTATTTATTTTAACCCATGAAAAATTAAAAGTATACTATATAATATGGTTACTAATGGCAATCACATTAAATACCGACATTGAACAGCTATAGCTAACTGGTGGTCGGGATACGTAATGCAAATTTTTGAATACACAAAAATTGGACCTATCAGCTTCTATGAGCGTTTGCATTCTTTGGTTTAAACTCTATTTAGCCATGAATCCATCCACACATTTGTAATTCATCGAGCCTTTCAAATGATTGGACTTTGAAACTATTTTCTTGCTTCAACTTATTTTGTTCATGCGTCAAGTTAAAAGAAAAACAACCTATATATAACTAAAATAAATAAAGAGTATGGCATTTGACGGCATGAAGCAGCACGATGGTGGACGTATCGTCAACCCCCCATAAATATATGTCTCTAGGGAGTCATGTATAAATAAAGCTGTTGCTACTGACTCTTCTGTCTGTCCTCTACAAAATTCAAGCGATAACATAGGGTAAACTGTAGGATAAAAAGAAAAAGTGAAAAATGTCAAGATCATTCCTTTATAATATATATAGAAAAAACAAAAAAAAAACGTATTTTCATTCATTTACAGCTAGAAAAAAAGAACCATTTCATTGTTCAGAGTATAATTTTCATTTATTACTAATATATTTTTAAATAAAATGTTTGCAGTACTTGAGAAGAATAAGAAGTTATGTGGAATAATGTGACGCCTGAATTTCTATCAATTACTTATGAATACTTTTCCTAAAATTAATTATAAAACAAAGAAAATGTTTTTACACAAAAAAGATTGGAAAATATGGCACTATTGTTTTTATGCAAACATTCAGTTTACTATGAATTGAATACCTGATGCCAGTTTTGAATTTACATTGTTCCTAAGGTGGGTAATGCTTTTAATAAAGACCTCTATAAAAAAGACAAACCTTTAATGTAACATACATTATATTTTAACAAACAATAAATAAAGTTATGAAATATGGCTAACACAAATTTGACATGAAAACGAAGGGCGTGCCGAAAAGTTTTCCTCGAAAAAAGGGAACATAAAGTAAAAATCAAAATGTTTCGGCATTTCGAAATGTTTTTTCGGGACTCTTCGACAAGTCCTGCGATTTCTTGTCAAGTTTGTGCATACCAAATTTCAAAACATTTATGAAATTTATATTAAATATGTAATGGGGGAAATATATTTGTCAAATATTGATTTAACTAATATTAGACAAAATTTATCAAAGCTACAACACGGAAATCAGCCTGAATATGCAAATGAAAATATGAATGAATATGCAAATTTTAGTATTTATGAATTCTAAAAATATGTCAATCAATATTTCATAGTTATTTTTTCTTCAGATTTAAGTAATAAAATACGGCCATAAAATGACTAAATCGTTAGGCTTCTGTTCCTAATGAAGAATATTAGAAAGTTCTTAATATAGTAGAATGTTCTCTACTACACTTTTAGAACTACAAACACCTAGGTTTTTATTTTTAAAAAATGTTCACAGATAATTCAAAAACTATTAATATTTCAAAAAAATTATACAGAAAGTTAATATTATCAAAGAGGATTTTACGAATAAGTTTTGCCTTTTTGTCCCAATTTCGTAGATGATACTTTTTTATTTTTTCTATTATTTAATTTTTTTTTTTTTTTTTTGATCTAGTAATTTGGGACTAAAAATCTAAATTCATTTGTATAGAACGTGTTTTGATATATTGATTGATTAGGCTACTAAATCAATAATCCAAGAGTAAAATGAATCAAATAATTTATTCATTATGCGCAAGAACGAAGCATTAAAAAGGACTGTTCACATCAGAGACAATATGTTCACTATTTTTGTGTGTACTTTAAATTAAAATTTTTAGCTGCTATGGTCATCAGTGACTACAGTATTTACGTACAACAACAGAACACTGCATTTCTAGGCGGTCATTCATACAAATACTGACTGTGACCAGTTTTGACAAATTATATACATTGTGTTATCGGTTTGTTCACTTTTGTTTACACAAAATACAAGTAATAATTACAAGTTGTTAAATTTGACACTATGGGCACCGAACATCATCTTTTGTTTCTATGTGAATGGTATATGAAAATATTACAAAATTTATTAACAAATTTAAATAAATATTTATATTTGCAATGCAAAATAATTACTAATGTAATTTCTTCGATCATTCTTATAATTATCAACCAAATAACTACAATTAAATATCATCTTTGTAATTACTGGATAATTTTTGTTTGACATTTACTACACACTTCAGATACAAACAATTGAACATATAATTCAATTGTTCAATTGTATTTATTATATTTTCTAGAATGTGAATGTTTTATAACAAATTTTAGCTACACGTTTTCGTAGCTAATCAATTAATTAACAAACCCCTTTCCACGTAATATGCACGGTACGGATAGAGTTTTCCACAAGGGTATCAATTTACGAGTGTAATAATACTCTCTCTATACGCAATATTAAAGCCTTAAATTTTTCTGAATTAATTGAATGATTGTTTTTATTGTACATGTACATTATTCAGATTTTGAATTATTGTCAGTATACATTGCTCAAAAATTATTTTCAAATTTTCATACATAAGTTATTTATATTATTTTTAAACTGTTAATTATGTTATTATATCGATTATATTTAAATTATCAAGTTGAAACGTTGACTTCACCGTTATCTAGTGAAAAATAACGAGTGTTTGTGTTTTTAATTCAATATTTTAATTTACAATAATTTGTATCCCTATATTTTCCTCTATCAATAATAACATGTAACGCTCAATCGTTTCGGAGAAAATGTCGTTTGAAAATTTTCGTTTCAGCTATATTTATATATTTTATATACAAGTATGATATTCTGAGATTAAGGGACCATGACTTTTTTAAATTTTTTTTATAATAAAAAAGGGTGTTATTTAGAGATATATGTAGTTCTTGGCTATTTTAGACATATTTTTTTCGATTCATATACTTTAAATACCAATATGATATTTTATTATTTAGAGACAAGATCGCGTAGTTGGTAGTGGAACTGCGTTCGGGGTTTGGTTCCCGGTCAAGACTTAAAAAAAATTTTTTTACAGTTAACAATAAACAAATTTATTATATATACTATCCATTATTTAAAAATATACTTAAAAAAAAAAATTTTTTTTTAATCGTGACCGAGAATCGAACCACGAACGCAGATCCTCCTAATATATATAAAGTATATAAATAAAGCTGAAACGAAAATTTGTATTTTCTTCGAAACGATTGAGCGTTATATTGTTGTAAGTGGAGTACACCCTATAGGGTTACAATAATTAAACGCAATCTGATCCTAAAATAAAAATCCCAAGGTACCGTTAGTTAACCTCCACAATAAGATTGATCGATTTTTTAAAACATTCGTCGATATAGAATGACTGCCATACTATATATTAATTAAGCTCACACATGATGCACAATCATAATATATAAACAAAGCCACCGCCAATTTGTACAGTAAATAATAATAATTGCAAACACACCACATATAAACTGAATTTGAATTTACCAATTAGCAATCAAAATGTAATTTACATATTTAATTACAGAGTATTTTTCAAATGTATGTATGATATACAATTTAATTTAATTTTAACATTTTAATTTAGATAATTGAGCCAAGCAGACCCGTCTATATATAAACAAATAGGTAAAAACGAAACAGTTCAGTATCCTGTGTTTAATTGTTTTCTCAACTGATTTTTTATTGATACCTATTATAGTATGGGATCCCACCAAAAAACGACCTACACCGTGCTGGTAAATGGATGAAAATTATTTAATATTTAATTTAATATTATTATATCAGTCTAGAATATGATTAATTCCATACCAATCAAAAGTAGCAACCCCATAAACAGCGCTGGATTTATGGAGCAGTCAGGACTAGTACCCAGGGCGGCAAATTTGTAGGAGCCTAAAAATTCAGAGGGTGAGAAAAAGAATTTTTTCCGCGTTATAGAAAATGCTTTGAAAACTATCATCATGTTGTTAAAAACTTCGAATTATAATTATTAAAATAAATTTTTCCAATCAAGAGTATGTTCAAAATTATAAATATTGCAGTTTGATCAACAAATTTGTGAAAAATGGTTATTTAAGAATTATGTCAATTTATAATTTTTAACTTCCCTTATTGATTTCCATCCAATTTGGATAAAAGGGATTGATATCAGATATCGGCGTATTAAGCCATTTCTAACCATATCAATACTATGTATGCATATAAACCCCACATAACCTCTGAACGGATTCAAGAATAATCCAAAAGGCTTCGGCCGATTGCTGAAAGTGCTATTTAAAAATGGTATTTTATAGAAACTTTACTCATTTTATAAAAAATGTGTCGGTAATGGGGCGGTGTCTTACACTGTGCCCATAGAATATGCAAACATTAGGTTGACTATTTTATTCCCGTGTCAACTGTTTTGTAGGCAGGTAAAAACAGGTAAATCGATACTTGTAACTTGTACCGGTCTGGTTAATGAATTATATTTAAATGAAAATAAAGATTATTTCATTACAAACACAATCATATAGGATTGTCTGCGAAAAATCAGTTCTGAATTCCGGTTGTCGAATAAAAAATGAAATATTTCTGCGAGTTAAATATGTGCGACTAATGCGATAGACGAGAAGAATACAGCATTGCAGCTGTGTGTAGTTCGTCCATTAAAAGAAAGTGAGCATGCTATATGTTTTTAAAAATGAAGGATAATCGAAGGATAGCGATAGACTCGTACATGCTGTGCATCATTTTGGAGTAGATTGTCGCAATAGTTTCAATTGAAAAAACGTGCTCCTTTTGTTTAAAAAAATTATTTCACTTTTTAAAATTCGACAACCGATTCAGGGCTGATTCTTCGTATACAACCTAGATACCATCGTGTTTGTAATGAAATAATCTTTCTTCTATCTTTTGTAGTTTAAAAGTTGAGTCAAATATCCTTTGGATCTGCTGAACCAATTTTGCTCTTACATGAACTTAAACTCACTTTTTATGTTTTTCTAGAATACTCCAAAATTTCAGCTCACTATCACTTTTTGTTTTTGAGTTATCGTGATAACAGGCAGAGTGTCGGAAATGGACTAATAATGTTTTTCTATGAACACCTATACCAAAATTTTGTTTGTGCGGTCAATATTAGGTAGCGCTACAAACTTTAGACTAAAATTAATATACACTGGCATATTATGTATGTCAAGTATAATAACAGGATTTCTTTCATATTAATATTATAGGTTGTAAACGACTTATGGAAAATATCGATACATCGTTCGAATATGCCGATTTTTTAATAAACGATCCTTAGAGTTTAAAGTGACATTCGTTTTAGTGTATAATTATTTGAACAAAATCAAGTCAGGTATTTCAATTACGGTGGACAAAAGTTGTAATTAAAAAGTTTTTATTGTATAAATAATTATTTTTTATTCTTGTTAAGTTCATTCTTTAGTTATTATCCATTTTTTAAATTTTTTTTTTTTTTTTATAAAACATTTTATTAGAAAATTTATGAATAAAAATGTTGAAAATAAATGAAATTCTGCTTTTAATTTATAATATATATATCCAACTAAAAAAGTGATATAAATCTTCAGCTTTAGGCGTTTCTCTATGGTGTAGGTACATACAACATAGATAATACTATACTATCACCAGTTCAAGTTGAGTTAGAAAAGTATAGTTGCATAGTTGACTGAGACGACATACCAAAGAGAATCATATCTTACAAAATGATAAATTAGACCAGGTTAGAAGCTTTTAAAAATGGTAAAAAGTGAAAAAAAAAAAAATTAGAGTAGGATGAAACCCATTACAAACAGAATAGAATATAACAAAACAGAAAGGAAAAATAATTTACAGACGATCTGAGGCCGTGAAGTGGAAGCGGGTCAGTTTTTAAATGTAAAACACGGTTTATCTCGAAGTCCTATGGAAAAAAGTTAAATGGCAAAATTGTAGATAATAAAAAGATCTACAGCTTTTGTATTTACACCTTTTTCAAATAACCTTAAAATTTTTGGATTGAAAAGTAAGGTGCTTTTTCAATATTTATTCAAAATAAGATGAAAAAATTAATATTTTTTTGGTAAAAGATAAAAAACCAAAAACTTGGTTATTTCCATTTTTCACATAAATTTTGAGGTTATGTGAAAAAAGTGTAAATGCAAAAGTTGTATCTTTTTATTACCTACAACTTTGCTATTTAACTTTTTCCCATAGGAAATAGTTTTGCCGGAAATCGAGATAAACCGTGTTTTCCCCTTAAAATCTGACTGATTCCACTTCCCGACCTCAGATCACACATTATTTTTCTTTTAATTTTTGTTATATTCTCTTCCACTTCTAATGAGTTTCATCCTACTATAATTTTTTTTTTTTTTTTTGGTTTCAAATATTATCGACCCTGGTCTATAATGCAAAACAATATATTTATATCATCATATAGCTTTTTAATATTTATTTTAATTATTCATTATTCGCTTGTTTTTATGTTAAAATTGACTTCATAAATTTTAAAATTTTTATTTTATATATAGTTTTTTTATAGTTTTAATACTCTTGAAACTTTTCTCTTTTAATACTTTTTTTTTTTTTTTAATACAGACTTTTATTTTATAAAAATTGTAATTTTATTATTGTCAATTATCTAAGACGGAACTCTTGGCTATACAGTCTGTGAATCCAGCCCGATTTTAGGTTTCCATAAACAAAAGGTAAAACGGATCCTATTACAAAGACTTCGCTGTCTGTCTGTCTGCTTGTCATCAGATTGTATCTCATGAACCGTCATAGTTAGAGAGTCGAAATTCACAGAACCCCCTCCCAGAATCTTTATAAAATCTTAGTAAGTTTTAATGAAACAACATACAAAACTTACCCTACAATATGCTGTTTTTATTTGTGTATCTTTAAAAAATATTAATGATTTTTTTTCCCGTTTGAAAAGTAAATTTCCAGAAAATATTTTCTTAAAACAAAAAAAGGTTTTTCCACAGGTGTAACATTCCACAAAAAATTTGTAGATACTATGGATGACTTCAGTATATTTTTATATTGGATTTATTTTAGAAATGTAATTTATAATGGTAGGTTTACACGCAATACGAACAAATCGATTTGTGCATGCAAATTTTGACAAATGATCTGTACTTGTGCTAACCGTTTACACGTTTAAGTAATTTTTGTAGATAGTGGAAGCAAATTAGGAAATTATTTCGAAACACATCAAAACTACTACGGTTTTAACTAATTTTATTTTATTTTTTGAATGTTGGTAATTAAAAATGCTTCAATCTTTAGTGTAAACAATGCAGCTCTAATTCAGGGGGTGTATGTCAACCCTTCAAAGAGTTGAAAATTATATCATAAAAAGTAACCACAGGAATCGATAAAACAACAAATTATATACAAAAAGTGTACTCCTACTAAAATATCACACTTTAACGAAAAAAAAATTTAGCAACCAAAAAGGAAGCTTATAGAAAAACAAGACGAAATGGTTGTTTATAATTTCTATACAAATTAAATGATCCGAATTATAGCTCGTTAAAGTGATGATTTTTCAAGAAAAATTCTAATGGCAGTATTTAGCGTTTAATAATATAAAAACGAACAATATTTCGAAGAAAACTCAAAGAATCATTGTTAAATTAAATTAAAAAAAAAAATTGTCGAATTGAATTTTGATGTTAGCCCAAAAACTAGCGGAGCTATATAATGAAATTAAAACTGTTCAATTAATTTCTTAGTTTTTGAATCAATGGAGTTTCTTTAAACGTTGCAGGTATGCGCACACATTTAAATTAAGTACCAATAAACACATTCATAAAGTTTTACAGGTTTAAAATCTTTTGTTTAATAAAAACATTCTATTTATTTTAAATAATATTTTTTCAACGTATATTTAAACATTTTTGTATCTAAAATTAGCCTTAATAGACCAGGGTAGAAGCCTTTAAAAATGGTAAAAAGTGAAAAAAAAATTATAGTAGGATGTAGCTCAGTGGAAACGGAAGAGAATATAACATGGAATGGAATGAAAAATTATCTACGGGCGATCTGAGGTCGGGAAATTGAAGAGGGTGAGTTTTTAAGAGTAAACCACGATTTATCTCGATTTCCGGCAAAAAGAAATGGGGTAATTTTTCCGTATTTATTGAAAATAAGATGAAAACATAAATATTTTAAATTAAAAAAAATACAGTGTATTTGAAACATAAAAGGTGTTTTCACCAAATTTCGTGATATTTTTTTTGTAAAAGATAGAAATAAAAAAACCAAAAACATGGTTATTTTAATTTATTAAATAAATTTTGAGGTTATGTTAAAAAATTGTAAATACCAAAGTTGTACATTTTTTTATTACCTACAACTTTCATAGGATTTTCATTATATCGCCAGTTAATTATTTTTCCTTTTATTTTTTTGTTATATTCTCTTCCGTTTCCAATGGGTTTCACTTCATTTTCTTTTTTTTTTTTTTATCACTCTGGTCTACTACTGGACATGGGTACTTTTCGCATTATTACTACAGTATTTACCCTTAGACCGGTAAAATTACAAAATATCTGAATTTTTCCATATATAAGTCGATATAAACAACTAAATTTTTGATATGTTGAATCCCGTTTCTAAAAAACTGGTTCAAACTTGATTGTCGAAAGTGGTGACCGTTTTAGCGTTAATCTGTTCCATAAAATTTTGAAAGTATCCTACCATTAAAAAAAGGTGTAAACAAATTTTTTAATTTTTTTTTTCGAATTAAAATTGAATATTCACTGAATACTGGATAAAAGTATTTAACGAAGTACACAGTTTCGAAACATGAAGTTGTGCCGGGGCAGTTAGGTATAATGCCATACCTATATTAGGAATTTTAAAAAGCTGCCCAACATTAATGTATCGAAATACATACACAGTAAATAGTCACCGAAGCGTAAATGCAGTGATGTTCCGACCAGTGGATGACACAATATTTGATATAATAATATTAAGGCGATATTCATCTCTGGCAAGAGACATTCTTTGTTATAACCAAGGAATTAATATTTTATTATCAAAACTTTATTTACTTTATTTTTTTAATTATAAAGTATTTAATATTGATTTAAATTTTTATTACAACGCTTAACACCAAAAAATTTACAAAAATGAAATTATCAGAATTCTATTTTAAGTAAAATCTGGTTTTTTTTTTTTTTTAATTTATATCGATTACAAATTTTTGTCCAGTATGTCCTGGACAACAGGAGTAAAGATGTTAAACAAATCGGTGAGTGGTTTATATTTTCTTCCTTGTTAGACCAAGATTTTCGAAAAGTACACCTTTTCTAGTGGCTAATAGGAACATAAACAAAATTTCAACTTTCTATATCTTACCACTTAAACAGCGTTAATTTTTTTCTGTTTTATAATAAAAATTTAAAACAAAATAAATAAAAAGTTTACCATTTAATTAAATTAAACAAAAGGTTAAATTAGAAATTCAATTAAAGTTACACAATTTAATTATAACATACAGATGATAAACTGCCATGTTTAAAAATGTTATTTTCTCTTCTCTTTTTTTTTTTTTTTATACAAATATCTCTCAGCAAGTACTACATTCAACAATTATATGTAAATAGTTTTAGAACTTCTGATATGCGGACGGTTTGTGTTGTATGTGTTTGTTCGTATGTATATTTAAAATCCCGCCTACCTATTCATCTCAGTGAATTGTATAGTGCCTGAGAATCTCTAACTGTTCGCAAACAATTAATTTAATGCTCCAACAACAAAACCTCCTTTAGAATAATCTATGTTTCAAGAAACGTGTCATAAAATAACCATGAATACACGCCATATGTAATGTGATTGATATTTAGTGTGGTTGCACACGCGACCAGGCGAGACGAGAATTACAGAAGTTTTGTATCGATCTCGACAAAATTAAATAATTTAACGATATCATCTCAGTGTCGATTAAATTAGTTTCGTATCGTAAGGAAAACAAATATTAGTAAAAATTTTTTATATAATAACTGATTAGATTAGATTAGTGGAGTAATCTAGCCCCTTGGACAAAGCTCTCCATTAGTACATTCCATGATTCTCTATTTTTACATGTGCTACTCCACAGACCCCCTTGTAAACCTAGCAATTTATGTGTCCATCTAGTTGGTCTCAACCCGTTTTTCGTATCAATTTTAAGATCACTCATTGGAGTTCCTGATAAGTTTATCAGAATAATAAAAGTTTTATATGAAGGATACACTGCACAGATAAAAAATGGAACGATGTACAATTAAGATATTAAATAATTATTATTGTTTTAAAAGTTTTTATATTTATAAATAATAAATGATATTATTAATGGTTAACATTTAAGTTGTTGTAGTGTCTATTTATATGAAATAAAAAAAATTATTGAAAATAAATCAGTAACTTGAAATGAACGGTGTGATGTACGTACGTTCTACAAATTTAACCAGCAGAACAACGGTAAAACCTCCTACACAATAATACATACGGTTGCACAATTTTCTCGAATAAAACCAAAATATATATATATATATGTAATAATTATTTTCTACATTTTCCACTGTATGTATGATGTTCCTAATAAACTACTACTTACTTGTTCATTTTCAATTTAGAGTGAAATAGAAGAAGAAAATTGAAATAAGCATTCTCTCAACTGTAAACAATATTACGACAGGTAAATTTGTAGTAACATATTTATACAGGGTTGAACAAAAATAATGTAAGAATTTCAATTGGCTTCCATTTCGAAAACATAGATTCTGTATACACGCAGATTATTCAAGGGAGTAAAATTTATTACATCATGTTGAATACGAACCAAAAAAGGTACATCTATAAGAAAGAAAATCTCTTATACACTATAACTCAAACATAAAAAAAAACAACTTAATTTTATGAAATTTAGCATGCAGAATTGTGAAATGAAAATGGAGGGCTTCAAAATGAGCTTTTCTCGTAAAAATATTTCTTAGTGTGAAATTAAGTTTAAGCTTTCATTTTTAAAATGTTCTTTTCGGGAAGAACACTGGCAAGTCCGCCGTTTTTATGTCAAGATGCATAACCAATTGCATAACATAATTATTATTTGAGTTATTTGTGCGCGAAAATTGAAAGAACTGCAATGTAATTATATTGTGGCGCAATTTGTTTTTATTGCTCTTAAAATTAAGTAAAAAATGTTGAGAATGAATTTTTGAATTGTTGTTGCCCGCGTAACATCTAGATCCAAATTGTTGATTTCTTTTACCTTATAATATACTTTCAAAATTTTCAATATGGCTTTTCAATCAACTTGGGTAAAATCCGCCAAAGACCTATTCTTAATACAACCTGATCTAATCTAAAATATATACCAATATTATGTTGGCTTAGCCAAATGTTTGCACAAAGTAATTATACAAATGCTCAGGCTAACTTTTACAAAATAATATACAAACAGGTTTACCCAAAATGATTGCAGGTATACACCGCTTTATCTCACATCCATCGCTAGGGTACTAGAAGTGATAATAATAATAATAATAATATTAATGGGGTTTAACCATCAACTTTACGAGACATACACATCTATAACAGAGATCACCCACATCATTTTTTTAATCTTTTTTTAAATTACATATGACTATATATATACGATTGAATCTATGATATTGGTGTAGTCGGTTACTTTGTTTTTATATAAGCGATGGTAGTGGTATCATTAAACCACCCCATTAATTATAATTGATCAGATTGGATTCGAACTCGCAATGTCCCAGTCTAAGTGGTCAAACAGTTCGAGGCACTAGAAGTAAATTAATATCAATTAATTTAACCAATCATAATTCAATTTGTCGTTTTTTCATCCATTCATAATTTAATGCTAACAAAAAAGGTCAACTCTTGTTAATTTGCCTGAATTCAAATTCGTTTACGTTTTCAATATCTAATCCATTTTCTTAGCTTCGTTAATTAATATATACAAGTATCAAGCCTGTGGTCGATATTCTACAATCTCTCAAACATCCTTAATAATTAATTATACTAATGATATAATTTAATTATATTTAAATAGCTTTAATTATTTTTCTGAAAATGATTTATTTGTTTGGGAAAAAATGTGTTTTAACAGATCATTTCTGGAGATGTAAGTTTGCAATATCATAATATATTTGAGTTATCCAATTATTGAATCTCAACAAAAGTAATTAAAAAAATTAATTTATATTCCTGTCGATCATTTTTAAGCAGAAAAGATGAAGTATTCAATGGAGGTTTCTTTACATATTTGAAAAGAGGGAAGCCATTAAGCCAAGACCCTAAGCTCGCGTTTATTTTGCGTTCTTATTACGAATTATTTTTGGTAAACAATAGAGGACGTATTCGATATTTCCTTCATTTTAATATCTAAAATGTTGATATCTCGTGAGCTATTCATCCGATTTTAATAAGTAGATACAAGGATTTAGGGGTAAATTTTATAAGTAGATACAAGGATTTAGGAGTATTAAGAGTGAAAATTGATTTCGATATGCAATTAACTTGGTCTTGGTCTTGTAAAAAAACAAGACCAAAACCAAGACCCGGATTATCTATACACCCGCAAGACCGAGTAGACAAGACCATGACTAAATGAAAGATTAGGCTACATACTTGAATCCAATAAATGAGTAAAAATGTGTGTAGCAAATTCAAAATGTTCTTTTCGTAGAACAAAATATATTTTTTATATTTAAAATTTAAAGTTTGCTTTATAAGGTTTTAATACTATAAATAATAATAATTATAAAAAAAATAAAAACCGTTGCATGTCGAACTGATGCCTTGCATGCGTTATATTAAAATACATTAGTATATTGTGTACGAGTATTATATTGTCACATTCGAGTTATACAGAAACAAACAACTATAAATATAGCGCACAGTCCAAAATCATAACAAACAAATGGGCGTAGCGAGAGAAAATCACACATACAACAAGCAACAAGACATTAGAGTCACTATCACATTGAGTAAAACGCGTTTGTTGTCTCTTTAGAGCGGGCGCACACCATCAGAAAATCTGATGTAACTAAATAACATGATTAAAAATTAAAATGACGTGTAAAGTGCTGCCAACGTAATCACAGGAATAATATAATGAAATTTCAGCTAATAACATATTAACACACGAAATTCCTCTTTATCCATTTTTCAAGGTAACAAAAGTTCTTTCACTAAAAATATAACTCAGATACTAATAGTGCAACAGCTGTCAAATTCATACACGCGTCTTTTGAAGGTTAGGGCTATATAAAAATCATATGAATTTGATACTAGTAGCAACATCTATGTGTCAGCATACAGACTTTTCAGCCCACCTAATAATACTTTGACAATATTATTTTATGGGACTTCCTGCTATTACGGTGTTTGATAAGCAAAAACTCATGAAACAAATTTTGAATTTAGCTTTCAATTTGTTACATGTTTAACTTTGTTATATTTACCAGTCGTGGCCATTTGTATCTTTACCTTAGAAATTTTCTAATGAAAAGAAAGAACTTTATAGAACCCCCAAAGAAAAATTACAATCAAGTTGGATAAACACATTTATAAAGGTTTATTTTCACCACATTTATTTTTTAACATTTACATAAGAACATAAAATCTGTTATAAAAAATTGTATAAATTTACATAACAATTACAAATCGTTTACAATAAATTGTTTTCATAAAAATGTCCATTTCATCTATTTTCGATTGGGGACTTTTTTTTATCGTTAAATTAGAATTTACAAACAGAATGGTTTTTTTTTATGTGCATTCAATTAAAATATAAAATTGGTTTTTTTAAATTATTTCGAGAAATTTAACCGTTTTTTACTACGATAAATATTTTATTTCACGTTTGCAACGGAAAAGTCCAATCACATCTCTGAAATCCTCGAATATAGAAATATATAAGACTTCTATTTCGATTTATGTAGTTAACGATTTTAGGATGAAATACAGCATACAGCCTGTAACAAATAATCTAAAAAAAATAAGCTTGTTATAGTGTTATGGCGGTTTTCACCGGGTTAGTATGGTGTATTACTTACTGATTTGCGAAATAAAAAAAATAAACGATTTTGCATATTAAATTGAAACCGAAATTTATCCGACAAGAACACGCTTTTGATGTATTTTCAATAATTATTCACGAAATTGGATCTTTTAAGGATAATCATTCTTCATAGAAATGACTGAGAATTTTTGTCAATATCTTCAAATCTAAAAATAGAAAGTGATAAAATAACGAAATTAATATATGATGACTTGGTAAAAAATGATTAAAGATACTTGAAAATTGATGCTTAAAAAACTGGCGTCACTTAAAAAATAATGAGGATAAAATAAGCCTCTTACTTTTTCCGGTATCATTATGAATGTACACTTTTGAAATTTTGCCCCTTCCGTGCCTCAAGATGCTACACACTTTCAATGCATTCATTACACAGAACACATATTCTTTCCCCTTTTACTTTTTCTGCTTCACAATTTAATTTAAACATTGTGAAATTAGCATACACCTTCTAATTTCCCTACCGTCCACAATTAAATATTTCGCACTGTTTTTATAATGAGGTAACGTTCCAGATTCTATCCAAAATGAAATTCAATTTTTATGGAGGGATAAAGATAGATATCCATGAGAGGATAATAACTACGGGCACCATTTATCAATCAAATGATATATAACTCTGTGAATAATGTATGATGTAAATTAGGAAATTTCAAAAAATTTATTGAATTTAAGTGAATAATTATTTATATTTGCAATTAAAAATAATTACTAATGCAATTTCTTCAATCATTCTTACTATTTTCATTCCAATAACTTCAACTTAATGTCATGTTTTGTGATTATTCAATAATTTTTGTTTGACAATTTATATGCAAACAATTGAACAAATTTTACGAAAAAATGTTCCAAAATATATATATATATATATATATATATATATATATATATATATATATATATATATATATATATATATATATATATATATATATATATATATATATATATATATTTATATATATATATATATATATATATTGTATTTGCACTTTTCTTCTATCTTTTATAGGTAAAGAGTTGGGTAAAAGATCTATTGGACCCAATGGACCGATTTTGTACATTTACGAGCTTTAACTCACTTTTTGTGTTTAGAATACGTCATCAGCGCGCTAACTCTTTTTCTTTTTTAGTTATTAAGATGGTTAATTAAGTGTTTCTATACCAATAATTTTTTTAAGCGGTCAAAGTAGCTTATACTAAAATTAAAATACTCTGACATATTATATATGTCAAGTGTAAAACTTGTTTTTTCACATCCTAAAATTTGAAACATTTTGTATTTCTTTTTTGAAGAATGATAATATCAACGACATATCTACAAATCAATCTTTAAACCCATTAGATGTCATTAAAAGAAATTGGTATAATACTTAAATTCAAGAAATAATTCAATATTGTATTATAAAAACAGATACTTGTAAAAAAAATTTTGAATTATTGGAATATAATCCATCAATCTTTTTAATAATTTGTTGACACGTAATTCGTTTTTATTTTGAAACTAGCTGGCCCGGCAAACGTTGTTTTGCCACATATTTCTAATTAACTTCAACATTTTCTAAGTATAATAACATATTCTTAACAACTTTCCTGTATTTCTTAAGGCTGAAAGCTAAGGCAAATTAGAATAAATAATGATATTAATATATATTTTAAAGCATACCCGGACACGTTGCGGTGACAATTGATATTACATCGATTGCATGCAAAATTTGAAGCAGATTGGACGAAGGAATTCCGTTGCCCCATACAAACTTTGCCTCTTCTTTTCATCCCATTAGGGGTAGAATTTCAGAAAATCTTTTCTTATGGGATGCCCGGTATTTGATGTTTAACCCACTATTTGGTGTGGGATACCCGTGACACGAAATATTTATATATACACTCGTGTTTGATGTGGGACACCCGGTACCTCGTGCACCCACAATTCGTGTATATTGTACTGTGGTTCTCATATACTTGATGAAAAATAGTAAAAGGAAGTCCAGAACCACTAATATAGAAAAGAAGAGATAAATAAATTCTATTTTGAATAGCTGATCCGGGTAAACATTGTTTTGTTATTTATATAAATTATTTCTAATCAACATCAATATCTCCTAAATATCATAACACATTCTCAACTGTCTATAACTAAATAATGAAGCTGCGGCATATCAGAATAAATTATGATATTAATTTATATTTTGAAGCATACCCACCCGGTTTACGCGTTGCTGTGTTATTTTTCACATTTTAATAAATGATATTACATCGTTTACATGAGGATGCGATTCTACCCTTAGGGGAAGAATTTCAAATCCTTTCTAATCGGATTCCCGGTTTTTAGTGTGCACCCAGTACATTATATGCACCCGGTATTTACCTGGTATTTGCTGGGGTACACCCGGGACCGCGTTAACCCGATAATTTTTGGTGTGGTACACATACTCTTGATGAAAGGTATATGGACCTCCTGAACCAAGAATGATTCCGGTAATACTTGAACAATGCGATATGCACACTTTATATAGTTGACAGTTCGTCATACTGCTAGTGAGAAGAGATAAAGAAGTTTTATTTTGAATAGATAAAGAAGTTTTATTTTGAATTTCAAAATTATATTTTGGTTTCTATGGAAATGTTGATTTGTAACATGTGAGAAAGAAAAAGACAAAATATGTTTCACAGCTATGAACATTTTGTATTCGAAAATTAAATTGTCGTTTATAGTATTTTCCTTTACTTATTATTTATGTTTCTCACCGTTAAAACCTTCCCTGAACTTTCACGAATATTTCAAGACCAAAATTAGCCAAATCGGTCCAGCCATTCTCGAGTTATGCGCTTACCAACACATTTTGCAATTCATTTTTATATATAAGATATAAAATGATTGAAAAGTATTAATTTTATTTCAAGCTACAAAAAAATTATATGGTAATATGTTCGTGAAATATAAATAAAAACCAATAACGACTTCTAACTTTATAACGACAGCATATATAACGAAACTAGAATCGATCGTAGATTTATTTCAAAATAAATTAATAAAAATTTTTGACTATAAACTAGAATTTTCAGGTGACATTTTTGCTGTATTTTGACAAGTTTCTAAATTTACTCCCCCCACATCCTTACCTCCGTCACGCTTAGTAAGCGCTCCACCACACTACTGTTTATTTAGCCAACGTCCGATGAAACCGGCGTCCGTTCTAGTTTTCTATTGTGTTAAATACCAGTGAGCCACACTAGAATTTGACATACAACGAAGTTCTTGCTGTCTATTTGTTTAAATACGAGCTGCCACACTAGAGTTTATAAAACGCACGTTTATCTCAGCACACGTCGAACGCACGTTGATTTCACTGCCCTGCTTTATCAAATAATTGAAATAAACACTGATCAGCGTGTTATTGTAATTGTAGGTTATAAGGTTTGTGTATGAATCGTAGAGGCGCCACTTTTTGTCGATAAAAGTGCTATCTAGTGTTTATTAATTGAACTTTGCGAGATTATTCAGAGAGTAACTCAAAATTGAGATTTACTCAAAAATACAAAATAGACAAAGTTGTTAAATTTTGATTCTCACCTTTTATTAATAATAAAATTTGTGATCAGAATGACATAAAAGGTGAAAAAGTATTTAAATCACGTCATATAAAAAATGCTATTGAATTGTAAAATGGAGGTTCACGCTAAAATATCGAATGTTAACTATATTAAAATAATCGTAAGTAATTATAAAATATATTATAATAAAATTTTTCATAATTTATTCTACTTTCATAATTTTAACAAATTTAATTAATTACTACTTAAGTTGTTTCGTTTTTAATTATTAAAATGATAATGATGAATAAAATAATTTTTAACACAAACAATAACTTTATAGACCAGCGTCGATTTGAATTTTTTAAACCAAGTTTCTATGGAAAAAAGTTAAATGGCAAAGTTGTAGGTAATAAAAAGATCTACACCTTTTGTATTTACTCTTTTTTCACATAACGTCAAAATTTTTCGATTGATAATTAGGGTGCTTTTTCGATATTTATTCAAAATAAGATGGAAAAATAAATATTTTAAATTACAGTGTATTTGGAACATAAAAGTTTTAAGCAAATTTCGTTAAAAAAAATTTTTAACTTTCCGCTAAGAAAATCGGGAAGTTATTGGTTTATTGAGTATTCATAAGATCTCGACGTTTTGAGGTTACCAAGTTGCAAAAACGCAGTTTTTTATTATTAGAATAAATTTATCACGTGCATTTTAGAAAAAATACATTCGTTTTGAATTTCAAAAAACTATTTTTCATATTAAAATGAATATTTAAAGAAGTTAATTTTTATGAAGTGATTAAAAATCTACCAAACAAATTCGAACACATATTTATTACTAAATAAATAAAAAAAAATCGATGGATAGAGTTTAATGGTCGGCGACCTATGACTTATTTATTACACAACTTATATGGGATCCAATAAAATAAACACTAACTGTGACCTGTTGTCATTAAAACTAAACTCATAAAAATAATAATGTTAAATGCTATCTATATCTGTGGTCAAACATTATACCAAAAGATGTTCCATCGAATTTTTATTATCGGAAAAAATTGCTAGATTTAAAAAGAAAAAAAACCATTTGCTTGATATAAATCGAATAATCCCCATGAAATATTTTACTTACTCATCAACAAAACTGAATCAGTTTAATTTATATATACAGTGTGAAAATAAGTCTTAAGGGCTGCATACATTAACAAACATTTCATAAATTTTCAAATAAATTACTTAACAAAATGGTTGTCAAAACATATATCAATAAACACATGTGTAAAGCCAGCATAATTACTCTTAATTTAGTGCCAAATACTAAAATTTGACTCTCCAGCAGATAATCAAAAAGATGAAAACACTGCAAACTTTTAATTAAAATAGCATTGTGTACTTCTGCAAACAAAGACATCGGTGCAAAACAATAATGTCAATGACATATAATTCTAAGAATTTAGGGTCCTCGATTGCCAATACAGCAGGAAAAGTAATCTAAAAAAAATATTTGTTTAAGACAAAAGATGAGAACACTGCTAGCTTTTAATTAAATTAACAGTGTGCTTCTACAAACATCGGGGCAATACAGCATATAATGTCAATTCAAACTGACTTCCTAATAATGTAACTAGCATCTATATAAATGATAATTTAAAATAGTAGTATTTCAATACTTGTCTTTTGCCCTTCAAGGTATTTTTCTCTTCAAGTAAACGATATTTTTCTTCAATTTATCACTATTTTCTTAACGCGAGAAAATACCGTACTTGAAAAGCGGATGATTCTAATATCAACAATAAAAAAAAAGAAAAAAAAGAATTAAAAACAAGAAAAACTTACTTTCATCGCTTTGCGGCGCAGACAAGATAGCGCTATGTTTCTTTTTGACTTCTTCCACATTTGCCTGTATCTTGTCTATCATCTCACGTATCTCCTCCACCTATAAATAAAACAAAAAATTTAAATTAGTTATTTATAGAAAATGTACAAACAACAATAATATTTATTCCAATGTTATCATTAATATTTATGAAAA
Organism: Chrysopa pallens; assembly: GCA_020423425.1. Lineage (NCBI taxonomy): Eukaryota > Metazoa > Arthropoda > Insecta > Neuroptera > Chrysopidae > Chrysopa > Chrysopa pallens. Next base: position 14,903,112 of record CM035593.1, on the reverse strand, counting down.
CGTTTTCTGAAAGTCTAATTAAGGTAATATTTAAAAAAAGGTACTTCAAAATATTTATTTTTTAATAAAAAGTCACAAGAAAAACAATATTTCCTGTCATAAAATTACATTCACATTTAAACATTTTTTATTCCTATAAAAAACACTCTCTGCCTTCTGGTGACGTAATACTGGTATATAATATTGAGAATACTGCTATAAGACATCGAGAACAAAATCGTAACCTAACACTCTCAAATATTTTTTACTAATTAAGATACTATTGACAGATTGAACTGACAAAGACAACTCATAATTTTTACCAAAATGACGTGACACCATGGCAGCCAGTGTTTAAGGTCACGTGATATAAAGATAAAAAGAATTTTAATTTTAAGGGGTTAGGGGTAGTCAGAGGCACGAAAAAATGAGAATTTTCAGTATTTTTTTTTGCTATTAAATCGTCTTATTTTACAAAAGTAGTTATATGGCATTATTATACAATGGTTTGACTTGAAATCACGAAAATTTCAAAAAAAAAAAAATTAATTTCCAAAGTTATAGCTGTCTGTGTTGACCCAGTTCCAAAAAAAAGGTCCTTGTGGTGACAATCATAAGTCCTTGGAGATTCATTTAAAATCAATCGGATAAAAAAAATTAGTTTTATAAATAGACAATCCTGGGCCTGATCGAGATTTTTTTTTTCAAAAATTAACAAAATGGCGGCCTCAGGAAATTTTCGTCTAGATTTTTGGAAAAAATCAACAGTTAATTGGTCTTAAAAAATCCTTCGATCAGGCCCGAGTTTATTATGTATTCTAAAAGCTGTATAAATTTCATTAAAATCTACTGAGCGGTTTTCGAGTAACAGTTGTCACCAATTCAAAAACATAGTTTTGAGAAAAACGCGTTTAAAGTTTCACACTAGATTTAGAAGTGCCCGATTTATCTTTGTTATTTGTCAAATAGCTCAAAAACTAATTGTCGGATGAACTTGAAATTTTCAGAGAATATTTTTAAGATATTACACTTAACTAAAATGCAAATTGATTTTTTGAAAATTCTGACTACTCCTAACCCCTTAAGATAATAAATTAATCATTTGCTTTAATGATTTGAATTTAGAATGAATATAAATATAAAGTTTAATTTTTGTCAAATTTCATGCTTTATTTTTCACTACCAAAAGTACCCTATTGAACATATTTTCTATCTTGTGGAGAAAATGTTTTCTGGTAAATTATTAGGTCATACAATAGATAACATACTTCATGTTGTAAAATAGAATTAAGTTGGTTAAAAAATTATAAATAAAATCAATTATAAATAAAAATTGTTTGTCTTTCTTCTTCAATTATAAATGTAAATACCACTTTGTCCAAAAGTAATCAATTTTTTCGAACATCTTGACCTCGAATACTTCATGTATATTTTATATGATATGTTATTGGTATTTATAATGCATACAAGCCATTCGAAACACACATAATAGTGTTTACAGTGTATATTATTTAATATTTAATGTCTATAGGTAATAGTTATATTACCAATCGGTGTAGAAAACTATTAATTCAAATCGTAGCATATAACCTATTGTAAAAGGATGGAATCGGTTGCTATTTTCTTAAATAAATTGGGTCAATAATTGGTCCAACTAAATCCGTATCCATAATATTTATTGTTCTTAAATCAAATCTATTGGTAGAATGATATAATTCGGTTTTCGATTATGCATAGTGCCTATTCTAAAACGAATAATTAATAAAAAATATTTTGATAAATTTGATTTTGTTTTAATACTCTACATATGACAAGGTGTCTACTCTATCTTGAGAACTAAATTCCCTGACTTTTCCATATTTACCAGACACTTATTTGAACTTTTCCAGATCATTATTTATATGAGCTTGAACAAAATTGACTGAATTTTTGACTGCCGTGAAAATATACGTATCGATAAAAAAAAAAAAAGGAATTTGGAAGCTTTTATCAATTTTACATATTTTATCAATAGCCGCCCAGAAAATTCAAAGGTGAATTCAGAGTCTTGAATAAAGTTTCAGGCGCAGCCAGATTTATTAGAAAACATAGTTTCAATCGTTAACATTCAGAAAATAGTATAATAAAAAAACATTTTCATGTGAAAGTTTTTGTGTCTTTTGAAAAATAAAAACGGATGTATCGACTTGTAACAGATAATATTGAGTTGGGAAAATTGTGTATACATAAAATTGGACGTTTTTTTTCGTTTTTAGACAGAATATTTTGTAAAACATCGCTAAAATAATTTTTACAGCCTTCTTAAATATTTAAAAATGCAAGTAAATTAAAAAAATTCCATAAGTTTTACTAAAATTTCACAAATTTCTTGCCTATTCCATAACTCTTATAACAAAATTAAAATTCCCTGACATGTCTAGGTTTTTCAGGCATTCCTTGACATCCCTGTTAGAGTATTTTATGAATGATTAAAAACAGTTCAAACAATGATACTCAAATATATGTCGAGGCTCAAAATAATTAACTTGATTAATTCTTATCTTTACTTGTTTATAAACATATATATTTGTTATAATCGTCCATTGATAAAAGTTATCATTTAAAATTAAATATTGCTAAATTATAAGATTTCCCAAGACCTATTCGAGAAAGAAATAACAGCGAACGCATTAAAACAAGCCCAATTCAACATAACATTTATTTCAATTATGAAATCAATTCTTTTAAATACTCACATTGTGTATATTTCATTGAAATGAAAATAGTGTAAAATAATTTAAGGCTAAAATGTAAAAATTATAGTTTAATAAAATTGATTTTTACAATTAGTTGTCATTTCAGATTTGATAAATTTAAAAAATAATAATTATTATTAAATTAATAGAATACATATGCGTCATTTTAATAAATTTGATTCTTTGAAAAGGTGGATTGATTGATAATGAATCAAATATTTATTTTTAAGTATGATAATTTGCTCTACGTCATATATCTAATATTCCATATAACTGCCATAATACGGTAATAATAAATTAATAATGTATTTGTAAATACATGGCTTTATTTTTACTATTGTCTATCTTTTATTCAATAATTTCAATTGTTTGATAGGCAAACTATATGTAAGGCCGAACAAACATTGTATCGGTACACCGGGACATGTATAAAAAACTGTACAGGCGGCGACAGATGTTGGAATTTTATATTTCTTACCTACGCTACAATAAGAAGTAGATCTGAGTGTGAGTATGGGTCAATCCAGCTTTTATAATTTTTTGATTAGTTGTAGACAGTTTCTTCAGGAGAAAGAAAAATATCGCATGACGCTAAAATAATAGAAACTTTTTACTTAGTGTAATTTTTACTTTAAAATTTTTTTGAAAATTACACTTTCGACTTATAAAGTCATTAATTATCAAGTAATCTTGATAATCCATTATTTTATAAAAATAAATTTTCACAAAGTAAATAATACATGTATTAATTTCCAATGTTTAAACTAGGTAAAATCGGCCAGTTTACCGCAGTGTGTGTATGCTCTAGTCTGCTCAGGTATACTTTTTCGGTTGACCTGTTAGATATATCGTAACGTGTATGCCTCCAATCTAAGCAAATACATGTGATCAGAATAATAATAAATTTTATTTGTTAATGAAGCTATAATAATAAACATTTTAATATTTTAAATTTAATAATTTCAATGACAAAAAAAAAATAATGAGTTCGTCATCTACTTGTAGTCAATTGTTTTATATATGTTTTATTTAAGAAATTGTGACATTTCGAATGAAATAGATAATATAAACTTTTAACAAAAAATTTGACAAATAATAGTATAAGAGCTAACAACGATTTCAAGAAACAATTTTAGGACATCTAGCTCTATAATATATTTTTCCTTATGGTCTTTCGAACTTCGTGTCTGTCAGTCGGTAGATGTTGCGGTCACTACTAAACGTCACACCTCTTTAAATAATTTTAAGTAGATAAGAGAAAAAAGATTATTTGTCTTTTTTGGCTATAATGAAAAATAAGGGAGGTAGAGCGAGTAGAAGTTTTTACACAAAAACTCAAATGCATATAAAAAAGTATGATAAAATACTCTGGTAAGGTTTTATTTTTAATAATAGCCAAAAAAACACAAAGAACCTTTTTTATTTAAAATTGTATGCTCTAAAATTTTATTTGAAACTCTTATCCTCATAAAGTTATTTCAAATTACCAATACAGTTAACTCAACAGCTACTGGCGGTTAGGGCGGCCCACACGCTGTTCGAAAGACAATAAAGAAAGATCAATTAAATCAGCGTCGATAACAGTACTACTGTTACTTGTCAAAACCAAAAATAATCGGAATAAAATAGAAACTAAGTGTGTGTGACATGTTGTCCCATGTCTTCACTTCGAATGATGGAAATCAGTGTGTTAAACCATCACCCTATCCTATTTAAGAACCATTTATTTAGCCCAATAGTATGATTTTAAAATTTTAAATGAATATCCAAGACAACATTCATTATTATTTTTTATAAATGTATAAAACGAGAACGACATATATAACAAAAATGGACAGAAATGTTAACAGAGTACGACTATACAATAATTAAAAAAAGATAATGATAGATTATTAAGATTTTGAGTTTACTGTCATAAGAAAAACGATTACGATATCAAGGGCCCCTCGATTTGACTTTTAATTATGATAAAACAAGCTAAAATAAGACGAAAATGAAGAATACTAACTTTCTTGTTTTCACCTATTTTTCGAGTTATCGAACTTTTTTTTCGAAAATATACCCCAAAATAACCATATATTTTTTACGTTTATTTCACAAAATAATCACAATTTAACACATTTCACAAGATTTAATTACTATTTGTTGTTACAATTAATAAAATTTCAGTTATTAACAACCAAAATTTCAATTATATTTTAACGAAATAAACACTTTTATTTTAATCACTTTTTTTGCATATTCACGCCATTTTTTATCATATATATTTGACTGAGAAAAAAATAACTAAGTAACATTATTAAAAAAAAAAAAGTTTCTTAAAATGGGTACAATGTCAAAATGTTTTAAATATTAATTAACAGTAAATGTCAAAATGTTTTAAAAATTAATTTTTTGTTATAATTATTGGGGATTATTATTCATGATATTTTTTATTATTATGAAATATTAACATTCAACTGTACGTTCAACATGTGATTAAACTACCCATAGATTTGTGGGGTATAGTTTGCACGGGTCGAGTTGGTTTTTGGCACCTACGTTCAACCTGTGATTAAATTACCCATAGATTTGTGGGGTATAGTTTGCACGGGTCGGGTTGGTTTTTGGCCCCTACGTTCAACCTGTGATTAAACTACCTATAGATTTGTGGGGTATAGTTTGCACGGGTCGGGTTGGTTTTTGGCCCCTACGTTCAACCTGTGATTAAACTTTAATTTTTGATTTGCCGATGAAATCTTAGCATGAATGTTTTATATAAAATTCAACAATAAAATCTTCATTATATTCATTTAGGAATTTATTTATTTTTAATGTCTGCTATAATATTTCAAAATAATGTTACTTAGTTAATTTTTTTCAGTCAAATATAAGTATATAAAATGTGAGTCAGCAAGAAAAGCGATTAAAATAAAAATGTTTATTTCGTTTAAATAAATTGAAATTTTGGTTGCTAATGACTGAAATTTTATTAATTGTAACAACAAATTTGTGAAATAAACGTAAAAAATATATGGTTATTTTGGGGTATATTTTCGAAAAAAAAGTTCGATAACTCGAAAAATAGGCGAAAACAAGAAAGTTAGTATTCTTCATTTTCGTCTTATTTTGGCTTGTTTTGCCAAAATTCATCAAAAAATCGAGGGGCCTTGATATCGTAATCGAACCCTATAGTGTTCCATAAAAAGTTTCACTTCAATAATTTTACAAAAAATATGCCAAAAAATTCTATCATACCGAACATATGTTGTTCGTATGGACAAGTAAATACGAATTTATATGAAGACTTTTTTAAATCGGATAAAGTGCAGCTTTATCTAAGAAAAATGATTGATTTCATGACAAGCAATGTTGAGTTCTTCAGTATATAAGTATTTCATAAAGTCTTAAATATTTTTCATTTGATAAAAAATATTTATGCAAATAATATATGCATAAAGCAAAACTCTACAGATATGGACAAATAGATTATTTATACATTATAAATATTACAGTGGTAGGTATAATATATGTTAGATAAAATCCTCTACTTTATCTATATACGATGGAAATTGGGTCAACATTTACATTATTTATGATATTTATATGTTCATTTTCATTTCGTACATTTTAACCCAAAGTAGTATATATTTTCTTTTTTTTTTTTTTGAGTTAACTTAAAATTTTAATAATGTATTTATTTAATATGTACAAATTAAAATTATTCAACGTAAATTTAAAAAAAAAAAAAAGGTTAACAGTTTGTGGTTTTTAAAAACTTACAACAAAGAAGGGTTGAACAATTTACAAATTTTTGTTAATCAATTATAGAACAAGATCTCAGAGGCAACAGATATCACTTGCTTTCTGATAGACAAAATGTGTAGGATCAAGTAGTGTCAGTACATATTGTAAGCCTATCTAACTACTAGATGGGCCCACCAGCCAAATATCGTAAGAGAAGACAAATGTAAATAAACGTAAGAGCACTACTAATTATCTTTCTTAAAATTTTATAAACGAATTGTATACATAAACATAGGCTCAGTGCCCATAAGCATATCAAATCATTCATCAGTATACTTCTAAAAATGTGTACATAGCTTAATTATAATTAGCTTAACAACTTGTTTTCTTTACAGAAATTCTAAAAAGTGCATGCTTTTTGTTCACAATCTCTAAAATTTTCGATTGCCCCCTCAAATTTAAAATTGAAGGTCACCTATTTTTCTTTATTATTATTTAGGAGGATCAGTAAAAAACAAATGTAAAAAACTATTTATCCAACATTTGCCAAAATGGAATGTTCTTTGCCTTGTTTTTTATTGCAATTTTCATGTTGTCGGCAACAGACATCTGATTTTATCACGTGGAAAATAAATAAGGTAATTTAGCATGCTTAGAAAAGTACTTCAAAATATTGATTTCGCAATAAAAATTAATATTTTTGCAAAATAAACAAGATTTTAGGCCACAAAATTACATTGAAATTTTAACGTTTTTTATAAAAGTTAAAATACTGCCTATCATTTTACTGACTAAATATCGGTATTTAATATTGAGCAAAACATAACCTAACACTTTCAAATATTTTTTTACTAATTAAGATAACTGTTTAAACTAAACTGACAAACACTTAATTTTACCAAAATGACGTCACATTGTGGCTGTCTAGGTCACGTGATATAAGGATAAAAATATACAAGTGTAACTTTAAGATATTAATTATGTGCTTTTATGACTCAAATTTAGAATATTTAAGAATATTTCTACATAAATTTTAATTATTGCCAAACATTTCATGCTTTATTTTTCACTACCCAAAGTACCCCGTGTTTTTGAATAGGGTACCCTATTGTTTGTCATTGAATGATCATAGTACTACAATAACAAAAACAATCTGTAAACCTGAAGCTTGTAGATACAATCGAAAATTTAGGAAAAAAACGGTTCACTATTCAGACTTTTTGTATAGGAAACATTCTTACACTAATGAAAAATAGGCTATTTACAAATTTTAGAAAAACGTATATGCTTATAGACACCACTGCTATATATAAGTAACAGAATATATGTTAAACATTTTCTGTCAAGCCAATTGTTTGCAAACGCTTTGAAACTCCCAAAAGAAGTACCTAATCTCATTTATATTCTAAACCTCAATTATGCAGAGAAGACCAGCAATCCAAAAAAAAGAAAATTTATCCGGTGTGTAGATTTCAAAAATAATTTCCAAATTTTTTTTTATAGTTTATAAGAAAATTAATTTCTTATAAACAATAATATTTGATACTTATTTTAATATCAATAGAACGTTCAATTATCTGAGGAACTGCTGAATCATAGTAATAAATATGAATTATTTGTGGAAGTGGGTCGAATACGGGATAAACGGTATAATTCCTTTAAACAACCTTTATGAACTGCAATACCATCTTACTTTTTTTCGTATAAAGTTTCTTATCTAGATTTTTTTAGAGTTAATTGTATGGGATTCTTTGGGCATTATTCGCAAGAAAAATTATCGGCTTTTTTTATAATGTCGGGAGTCGTTCATCTAAAAAAGTGCTAAATAACAGCCAGCGTCTATTGACCGACTTCAAAACAAGGTTATCAATTAGTGTTTTTCCACGTATTCGTGGGACAGTTGTCATGTACACATACCTAAATAGAAAATGATATTTTAGTGTCTACTTGACATCTATGGCTTTTATGACTCAAATATCCAGAGGTAAGGATTAAAGGATCTTTTGTCTTACAAGTTAAATATCTCAACCAACGTAATAATTAAAAAAATAATAATAATAATAAATAAGTTACAGCTCAATAAGCAAGTAGCTCAAAAAACAAGATGGATGTAAAACGTCCCTAAAAGTGAGCGCTTCTAATTTATGCGAAATAATAATGGCAATAATATTTCATACTTTCGTTTAACATTTATCCTTAGTTACAAAATCACATAATTAAGATAAAATTGTATATTTGATAAAATCTATAATCAATAATAATTCTAGGTAAAATTTAATTGCCAATATTGAATAAGATTATACTAAAAAATAAAATAGAACAAAATGTATTATTTTATATAAAAAATTATATTAAGAGATAAAAATTTAATAAAATGTTATGTAAATTAATTAGGATAGCAACGTTATATACACAAGAGAAGATTATGTTAATTAAATCCTATTACGCCGAAAAATTTAATTATTTATAAAGAGATTAATAAGTAATGGAGAATTTGGAAAATTTCTAACTGATCATTAAGAATTAACTGGAGTTTTCTTTTATTTATTTATATTTTAGCTAAATTACATAATTAGATTTTTTTTTGATTAAATGCGTTTGTAATGCATATACAAATTAATATTTCAAAACCTGATTTTCGAAAATGAAATATTCTGCATGATTCGATTTATCCCTTTAACCATGAAACATACTTTATGTTCGTAAATAAAATATTCAAAATTAATGATAGTAATAGAGGGATACATAACATTCCCGGATTATCAAATAAAATAAAATTTTTGGGTATAACATTTGACAGTAGAATTATAAATGGAGAGCTCACGTAGATTCCTTATGTTCAAGATTAAATAAAGTTTGTTTTCAGATTAGAGTAATGAAAAAAAAGAATCGATGTGAGGTCTTTAATGCTTATTTATTATTCAAACTTTTACGCGATCATGTCGTTTGGAATATTAGTATAAAAATGATAGTATTTCAAATAAAGTCAGTGCAACTCGTTTTACAACAGTGTGGTTATTTGCATCACTGTTGTAGTTAAAAATGTGTAGATATCTTGGACCTCGTAATCAGGCAATTCGTCTGTATAATAAATTTGTAAATTGTAAAACAATAAGTTGTATAATAGAGAGGGATAAATCGAGCTTTGTGACTGCAGAAAAATAAGCATTTATTAAATATTTCCCATAATTCTTAGAAGAAGTTTTTCTGTGAGCCTTGGACACGATTTAAAGATTAATTATAGACAAGCAAGCACTATTGGTTTGCTGAGTGACTTACTATGTGCTTCGCATAATTGTTTTAGAAATATTTATGTATACTTATTTATATTTATTCTGTAAGGATATTTTTCCTACAATTAGACTTCTCAGTTGAATCGACACTAAAGAGTTGATTTAAATTATAATTATGATTTTTTCATTTTAATTGATAAATGAATTTTTCTTTCGTTTTTGATCTTACGTCGATTCAACTAAGAAACTTAACTCTTTTAACCGATGTAATATTACAGCTTTTATTTAAAACTACTTTATCTAAATACATTAAGTTTATTCCATTCTTGCCCATGTGTCGATGGTCTATGGATTTCCATTTGGTTTGCACAAAGTGAATACTGGTGGCATAGTTCCTTATAAAGTCAGCCATAAATACATACCTTCCCGTTCCCTTCATATGCCCTATCCTATTCATGAAATGTAAGTATATGTGATAATTAAAAATAGTTCAAACGTTTATAATCAATTATAAGTCGAGTTTCTAGACAATAAACACTGTTAGTTGTTATCTTAATTTGTTATATGCATAGGTGACGATTCTTTTAGACCATGATTATCATATATACAATACTGATTCCGAATGTGGACAAGTTTCTTTTTAATAAATTTTATTATATTTTTGTTTGAATCAAGTGTTTGTTAATTTTTTTGTTCAATACCTTTGAACATACCTTTTTAAATAATATTAAAATGTACATGAAGTCATAGAAATGCATTGTGTAATCATCGATAAAATGAATATGCATTTCTTTTACTTATAAGTTTAAAACGCATTATTAAATATGTAAATGTTAAGCAGGCGCACGCGATGTTCAGTTTGCAAAAATCGAGGACCGAATATTTTGGTCTAATTTTTTTTTTTTACTTTTAATTTTATTTTACTCATGTGCTATAAATTCATTTGAATCAACATTTTATGATTAGAACAAAATTAAATGCTTTTAAACTTTTGTAATTTTTCTGAAAAATATTGCGTTTTCTAGCTATGAGCGATTTAGAATCGAGAAACAGTCATCAAAGAACCAAAATTCTATAAAGAAAACAAAAATTCATTCGACTTAAATGTACATATCATCAAAGTATATTTTTTTGCTCAGTTAGAAAAAAAGTACCAAAAATTGATTTGGCAACATTTGGATCCTTATATTTAGCCAATTCATAACTCAAATCCATTGATGGAATACGTTCATCTTTTTTTCCATATCCAAGTATCTCAAGCGCCCGTTTTAATGGAATCCATAAAATCCATCATAAAACAATGATTTAGTACCAAATTTATTTTAGTATGCACCGTCGAAAAAAAGATATGAAATATGGTTATTTAAAAAGTTGGTGGTTTTCAGACTATTTTTTAAGCGAATATATATTTGTTATAATATCGGGTAAAAATTAGGATAAACGATAAATAATTTAATATTATGTAAAGTTCTCAAAACAAAGTGTTATTCTGGCATTTTAAAAGGTTTTGATACCAGAACACTGACCACTTAATTGAAAAGGAACATGTCTACTCTAAAACGGTTTATTTTCACTTCTCATTTTTTGCCAAATACATTATAATAATCCAAAAAGTGAAGATAATAGCTAACAGTGTTAGTCGTTTATATATCCGCTATATGGTTTAGTTTCAATTTTTCAGTGATTTATAGTTATAAACATTTATAAAATACACTAAATATATAGTCCAATTCAGTGTGCTATGCAATATATTTTATAATTATGTATATGTTAAAAGCTGATGACATTTTTAATAAACTTATAATTATCACCACAACTCAAGCTTATGCATGTGAGCTTCAATTGTGGCATTTCTAATCAGTTTATTAAAGAATGTTTTGGTGATTGTGTTTAACAAACATTTTTGCACACAGTAAAAGATTATTGTGTAACTAAAATTAACACAATTTAGGTGTTAGAAACGGTCCAAAGAAAATTAATGTTTATCTACACACAAAATATGTTGAATTTTTAACATAATATCAGTGTTAACTCAATTATTTGAGTTTCAATACAGAGGTATTAAAGAGGTAGAGGTAATTAATTTAAAATAAATAAATATTGAAGGCTTATTAGGAAACATATTTTACTTCATTTATTAAAATTTCAGTCGAACTGCGTACAGTCTTAAACTTCAATAATAGTAGATATTTTTAATGTATCAAACTTATGTGAAGTAAACCATTTTATATAGTTACTAGCGGATGTCACGCAGTTTCACCTACGTAGTTCCCGTTACCGTAGGAATACTGGGATAACAAGAAGCCTATGTTACCCGTCGATAGTGTAGCTTCCCACCAGTGAAAGTATTTTTCAAATCGATCCAGTAATTTTTAAATTTATTAGTTACGTACAAAAATACAAATATTTCCTTTTTATCTCGCCTACTACCCATTCCCATGGCAATACAAGCCTAAAACGTAGTCTATATCACCCGAGGATAGTGTAACTTCCCAATGGTGAAATTTTTCAAATCGGTCCAGTAGTTCGTTACAAAATTCGTTACATACAAAAATATATACAAATATTTTCCCTTTATAATATCAGTATAGATAGCATGTTTTTCATGAAAAACGACAAATTTACATACAAATTTGTAACACAGGCAGGCCATTTTTGACACAACGCAAGCAAACGGCCTCAAATTCATTAGATTTGGTTCAATGATTAATTTGAAATCAAATTTTAGTTCTGAAATATGCTTTCCAAATTTCAGCTATTTCTTTTCATTTATGATTCCTTGATGACGTATGGACGGGCGGACACTAGAAATTAGGTGGTTAATTAGATGATTTGATGAATGAATAGCTCTACACTCAGCTTTGTTAGTCAATAATTTCAAGCGTTTGATAATATAATGCTCTCGTATTAAATTCTGCCGGGTAACATCATCGGGTAGTATTCATACGAATCAATTTTGCTATTCCATTCTTTTTTTTTTTTTTTTGCGAAGCAGTGTAGTGTTTAAATTATTCTATTAGAATCTACCACTCAAAGCAAACATAAAAAAAATGAGAAAACCATCTTTAAATTTAGCTGGCATTTCAATTAAAAAAATAAAATAAACAATAATAAAACATAGAACGAACAACAAAGGATTTATTACTTTACGTAAAAAAAGAGGAAAAATATAATCTAGAAAAAACACTTAGTTAAATGTTCGTGAGTATAATAACAAATTAAAATAAAATACATAGCCCCCCCCCCCAAAAATCAATATTATTATTCTTATTGAAAGCAAGTCTATACAGAAATACAACTGACTGTATGCGTGCAAATGAAATAAAACGCGCTCACTAAATCAGATGTCAATAACAAAAAATCTTACAAGGGCGCCACATAACCTCTATACGGTACGGTTTTCGAATCTTTTGATATATGGAATATAATATTAAAATATTCAAATAAACATTAGGCAAATCGCACACGGAACGATTTAAGTGAAATCGGCTATATCATGGATATGATTTGCTAATGGAAAGCAATGTATAGTCGCACATGGTGCGATTTGTGTGATTTGAAATCATATCTGTGATAAAAATATCGCATATAAAATCCTACGTTCATAATATCACATACGACAAAGTAATTTACTCTTGTTTATAATGGCATAAAAATCAATGCTTGTGACAAAGATTGTTTGATTTACATTATTGTTTTTTTACATATTACAATAAAAACATGCAATACTTGTTTACGTTCAAACGAAAATTAAAAAACAAATGGTACAAAATAATATTAAATTTGTCATTTTAAACATATAGAACGGGATGAATAGGTGCCGCCATTTAATCATTTCTAGATAAGTAAAGTTTTTATGAATAGAAGAGACCATAAAATATATAAAAATACGTAATATGGTTAAATGTAGATGAAGGATGAGTATCGAGTATAAGAAATAATCAAATACTAATAATTTCTTCAAAAGTCTGAAATAGTCTCGCAATTATTTAAGGAAGTACGAGCACCAAGGCAACTTTTGATAAAAGGCTTGATTTTTTTTTAATACAAAGTTTAAACATGTCTAAACAAATTCCAAAAATTTGAAGGAGATTGCCCGATCATTTAAATAAATAATTAACTTTAAAGTTGAGCAATTTAACATTGGTCTTATGGGGAAACCTTCAAACATTGATACATTTCTGTATTTTTCTCGTAAAACCGTCAGTGAATATTTTTAAAAAACTTATGGATGAAAGTAAATATATTAGTGATAAATTTAATTCAAAAACATTTACACTTGCCCGACTAATTAATGTGTATTAATTAAAAGAAAAATAAATGCCGCCACTAGCCAATGTTAAATGTATATCTATATATTGAAAAAAAATCATATGGTTACTGCGTTCCCCTTACCGCGCTAGAGTCGATACCTATCCCCACACCGCCTGGCGCTCGTACTTCCTTAATCTTAAAATACTCGAAATACTAATCACAGGAATGGTAATTAAATCGTGAATGTTGCAACCCTTGAACCGTATAGGAATAATCATTACTTTCTACTAAAAATCTCATCCATGAAATTGCGATATACGCCACCGAAGTTCGTTTTTAAATTATCTTGTTGACGAACGAAAAACGGAAAATGGGATAATACTAATATACTCTGATATATTCTATATATCCAGTAAAAAAATGATTCAAAATAAAAGAAAAATTAACAACAAATTTAAGATCCAAATTGTAATAAATCATAAATATAAAATAAAATATATAATAAAACATTTTGAAAAAAGAATTGTATATTGGAACAGGCTTAAATTATATTCTAAAATACTTATTACTTCATGTATTTCATCCTTTAAGACACTATACATTCATATTTTAAATATAAAGAAAATAAACATTGTATAACACCTTCAAAAAAACTTAATCTGGTTAATGATTTCATACACATAAGTTACTCCGTGTGCGAATAAAATGCTGTAATATCGCGGAAACGCCGATATCAGCGATTACCCCGATTTCACTTAAATCGCTCCGTGTGCGATGTGCCTACAAATTGTATTGACATAAAATGAATTCATTTATTTTAAATAATTATGTTTTCAATGGTTTTTAAAATTTTTCCATTTCCTAACCGATGATGTATTTAAAAATTATTATCTCGATGTAACTAGTTTATAAGAGAATGTATTATAAATAGAGCTTAGGCTAGCCGCTATAGTTTTTCAGGTGATTTGTATTATTAATCTGATGTTGAATAAAGTAATTGTTAATTTTAAATTTTAAACGTTGTCATAACGAGAACTTGATTACGCGATTGGGTTAAAGAATTATATTTACTATACAATATCCTGAAAATAATAAACGTGCCTAACAAATTTCATAAAAATTGGAGTACAGGTTCGAAAGCTACAGCGGAACAAACATAGATAGATAGATACAGACAAACGAAATGCAAAATCGTTTAGTTGTACCATAGGCTCACTTGGTTCGGTCTATAATAAATTTATAAATAAATAAGAATTAACACTCAAACGTACGTAATTAAAAATAAGATTGAGTTAAATAAAAATAACGCGATTTTTACTTCAATGGTCCGCGTCTACTCCATACCTTAAAACATCAAAAATCATAAAGTTCTTCACCGAATATCTTTTTGAAATGTTTGTGATATAGAGGTATTCACAATTCACAAGAAAATGAAACGAAAAACTTGAGATGAATTCAGAAAATTAATAGACTGTGAAAAAGATGCTGCAGGAGATATATAATATAATAAAAGAATAATCCATCTCCAAATTCTATGTAATTCTATAGAAAAAGGTTTAATAATTCCAAAACAAAAATGTATACATTTTTATCTTTGTTGAATATAAAAACTTTTTATCATAATTAATCGACACAAATACTTCAATCGAAACCTAACACAATGTTTTTTTTTTATCCTCTTTGATAACACAAGTAAGAATTACAACATTAATTAAATTAAATCACTTAATATTGTATTAATTACGTATATTGTTTTTTTTTTTTTTTTTTTAGAAATAATTTTATAAGAGTTATTTCTGTGGATGTGACTCATAAGTGTATAAACCACAGAGTATTTTACAGATTTCATATTATTTTTAATACCTAGTCTGTAGGCGTGGAAATCAAGGACAAAACTTCGCAAAAAAAGATATGCAATAAAGTGGATTTAAATGTACAAAATTAAAGAGTTAGAGCGGGGGCGCACACCATCAAATTTTCTGATCAGAAAATTTGATGTAACTAAATAGCATGTATTTTATATAGACCCCGCACACGGTACGATTTTCTGATTAGAAAATAGCATGGTGTGCGCGTACATATAATGCTGTCTGAAGTAGCTTCAGAATTTCTGATCAGAAATTCTGATGGTGTGCGCCCGCTCTTACTCTTTAATTTTGTACATTTTCATAAGATTTTCTGAAGTAAGCCATCTGTTAGCCAAAAAAGTAATTAATAAATTTAAAGTAACCGTTATTCACAGTTATTGTGACTATTGTGAGTGGTTTAAAAAAAATTTATTTACTCTTATTTACTAACAAAAAATATAAAATGGAAGACATTGAACATTTAATAAATGAATAAAGAGATTAACAATAAGTTATCATCATTCATTTTTATATTCCCGCAAAAAGTATAAAATAAATATTCAAAGTTCATAGAATGTGCTGCAAGAACATACATCGGATTGACACGAATCGGATCATATCCGATGGTATATATGCGCGCACATGCTTAAGATTTTCTTATCAGAATTTATATAATTTCTGTGTGTGCCCGCTCTAAAAAGGAACAATTACTTTCAAGTATTTTTATAGTTTAATAAGTTGAAGTAAACTTATAAAGCGCCCCATTTTTCAGGGATGAACTTTTATGGGGGTGACGCTTACATTACCCTCTTTCAATTATTTCGAAATAAACCGATATCAAAGTAAAATACGAGATTTTTACAAGAATCCTATTTTCAAGAAAATAATATTTTTCAAAAAATGTTTATTTCTTTGAAACAAACAATTTTTTCGTAAAATGTTAGCATTCGAGACACAATTTAAGATGAAATTTAGCTAAATATCACATATTGGTAATTACAATACATATTATTATATATGTATACATGTATAACTGTATAGACTGGATATTTATAGTATTTTATGAATGCTTATTAAAAATAGTCCAAACAATAATATTCAATCATATATTGTGTATCTTAAACAATTAACTCTGTTAGTTGTTATCTTCATTTTTTTTTTCAAATTCAACGTATTGAATGTATTTGAAACAGGCCAAACTCAAGAATTTTGTGCAAGTGAAATTGAAAAGCTTAAAGTAAAATTATTTTTGGAAATATGATCATTTTCTTAGATACCATGTATACCTACTATCCATATTTCTGGTCATGGACGAACACGCAAAAAATATCAATAAACCATTTCAACACGAAACGACCAAAAATGTTACAATTTATTTGAATATTATAAATAAATACAATGAATGAATGGTCTTTTTACATAACGACGTGACGTATACATTTTAAAACAATATTACATGAAAAACATTCAAAATATTTCAAATATACACTGACCGACAAATAAAGTAGGACAAACACTAATTATAAACTGGAAAATCAACAAATTCTAGATAATTGATTTTCATTTCTGTTTGTTGATCACCATTTGGATACTCGTCCTTGTTACGGTAAAGTAGAGGACGACAAAATATTTATATTATATATTTAAAGGTATTTATTAACCACAAGTTAATTGTTACGCTGCATACCTAAACTCATGAAGTAGCCAGCCACAGCTATTTGGAAAAATATTCCTTTACTTTTAATTTTGTAGTAGTATAAATGAGAAATTCCAGGCGAAATTTCGAAATTTTTAATTAATTACATTGTCAGAAGATAGTAAGTAGTAAATTAACATTATTTTTGGAAATTGAGTTGTATAAATAATAAAATTTTCCTTAATCTTAAAGTTTGCTACGCTACCTAATATTGACCGCCCAAACAAAATTATGATATAGATGTTCATAGAAACATGTTATTACTCCATTTCAGAATGTCCGTCAACATTGTTACTCAAAAACCAAAAGAGATAGTGAGCAGAAATTGTTGGTGACGTATTTTAAACATAAAAAGTGAGCTTAAGTTCGTGAACGAGCAAAATCCGTCAATTGGGTCCAACGCATCCTTAACACAACGTTAAAACTATAAAAGATAGAAGAAAAGTTCAAGTACAAAAAAACGTTTATTTTTTTTGAAACAAACAACTTTTGTTTTTAACATTTTTTCGTAAAATTTTCTCCACAATTTCATCTCAAATTTGGTTAATAAAGACATATAGGTAATTACAATACATATTATTATACATGTCAAGATACATATATAAATGTATAGACTGGATATTTATAGTATTTTATGAATGCTAATTAAAAACAGTTCAGACAATGAAATTCAATCGTATATCGAGTATCTAAACAGTTAACTCTGTTAGTTGTTATCTTCACTTGTTTAAATAAGTTTATATTCATATTTATCAAAGAAATAATATGCTATTAATTTTTAATTTATCGATTTCATTGTTTATTACCAAAATTATTTGCCATTTGACAAAATTTAAGTTATTCAGAAATTTAGAATTCCTTAACATTTCCATTTTATTATTAATGTGGCCACTATGTATCAAGATATTACAAGTAATTAATGATAGTAAAATTACACACAATTAAATTAAGACGGTACCTGTTTATCCTACGGGCTTCTCTGCATTTGACATTGCGCTATACATAATTAAGTTAGCTTTGTCTGACTCTTAGTTAACGATCTTTTTTTTTGTCTCTTCCCCAAGCGTTACTTAGGAGAGTGCGTATATTAAGAACAACAACATTTGAAGAAGGACAAAATCGATTTATGCAAATGAAATGTATTTTTAGTCATACGGCCCCAAAATATAAACTTGAATCGAACAATTATTGAGATTTCGATCGTAATATTTGTTAGTGTGGCCTTAGGCTAAAACAGTCAAGATATTCTATATTTATGTACCAATATTTGTTCAATTGAAGCATCTTTACGAACAAGGAACCAAGAATTTTCAACTACGGACGGACAAATCTTCTAATTAGACAAAATTAAATATATCACTCTAAATTGAGTCTTGTATATTTCACGTATAATCTATATATTAAAACGTGAAACAAAAATTTTGTACCTCTCTTTGCGACAATTGAGTGGGCCGAGAAGTATGAAATTTGACACACTTCTAGTATATATAGAGAACTGGAGAATGCCAATATATTTTTTTTAAAAAGCTAAGGGGGTGAAAAAAGGGGACAATTTTTTCACTTTAGGTATGTTACAAATTCTATAGACATCATTTCCAGCGACCCAAGTCTAAATTTAAAATCAAATTAAAATTTATTTCTCCTCTTACTAGCAGAATGTCGAACTGTCAATTATATAAAGTGTGCATATCGCATCGTTCAAGTATGACCGCAATTATTCGTGCTTCATGTATATATTAATACGTGAAGCAAAAACTTTGTACACCTTTTTACGAAAATTGGACGGATGGAGGAGTATGAAATTTGGCACACTCATAGCTTATGCATAAAAAACACATTGAATCAATAAAAAAAAACATTGCACACATTACGACACTAATTTATAAGAGGTGTGGTTTATATTACATACACTACCATACACATTCACGTATACTGTTTTGTTTATAGGCAGTCAGATTCATTTTTGAGTGATAATGGTTGAATTTCGACTATACTTTATATACTAAAATACAGTATCAAACCATTTAACTTGTCCTCTCCGAGTACGATTTGGCATCATGTAAATAAAAATAAATTATGAAAGCATATTTCTCTCAGTTGTAAATTCATGATGTGTATGAGTTTAATGCATATGAAGAGTTTATAGTTTAGCATAGGTTGAATAATTAAAACGTGTATACATTTGATTAAAAATTCCAAACATTGTTTTAAAATGAATAACTCACTATTTAGGTTAATCATATAACTACAATACAATAACTACGCCAGGTTTTAATAAGTCCTTATAGCATCTAAGAGATGGCGTATGTAATATTTCTAATGGTTTTTAGTAAGTGTCATTCCTCACTAGGTATCTAGTAAAGTTGCAATCATATTCATAAAGGAGAAAAAAAATAAATTTAGAGCGGAGATTTTTATTTGAATTTAAAAGGCTTAACAGCAAAACATTTCACATTTAAAAGAAATTAAAGCTGAGTTGGATTCAGTTGATGGTACATTTGCCCCTGTATTTGCAACCGTTGGATAATTGGATAAATAAATTTAAAGATGGCCGTTCATGAACAGAAACCGAACATAATAGAGCATCTGTTTTTAAAGTTTTAGTGAAATTCCGTATTGGTACGTTTGTGTCATAAAAATAAAATAAAATTGCATTTTTCGATATAAATTAATGCCTACATTCATTTGTGATATTTCTGATTTCATATTATGGTAACTATGGTAACTGGCAGGTTTGCGCCAAAATAGAAGTGGTTACACTAAAAGCGAAAAACATTGTGGCAGAATACATCTGAAGTATCTACGGAATGAAAATATTACAGATAATTCACCTTTAAATATAAGTCTAAAATTGTTATCATTCGGTCTGCATTGTAAAAATGGCCACCAAATTAGTAACAATTATTAAACATCTGCTCAAAGAATAATTACGATTAGCTACTTCATACTACTGATGTCTACATTGCAATCAAAATGGGTATTACAAAAACACAAATTTTCGCATAAAAATTAAATAAAAAATATTTTCTAGAACCCGAAACCAGAGCCTCCTAACCAGGTTCAATTATGAATCTAAACTATCTAGGAACCCACACAGACAAACATAAAAAATTTAATGAAAGTCATTTCAGCCATTTAGGAAGAGTTCTATGACATACACATGAACAGAAGAATGTAGTTACTTCCAATATTTATCGATGTCGAAAGTCTTTTTGTTCTTTGTAAAAAAACCTGTTTTGAACAGATTTTAAAAAGCGTTATACGTTTTGGATCTTCCTGAGCAACTTTCATTTCTTGTCTGTCTGTCTGTCGATCTATCTGGTAAAATCATTGAGACGAAGGCACATATCTTTAAAACTTTTGAATAAACTTTTATAAATTTTTGGTAATCATTAGTGGAGGTGTTCGATATAGTCCCAATTTAGAAACTTCTTATTAATCATGCTGTATTTAGAATCTTCTTATTAATCAGCGCTCAGAAATAAGATGTATTTTCCATCTAAATGCATGTACATCGTGAACTGTTCATCCCATTTTGATATAATTTTCTACACACATGTGTGATATAATTGGCGGTTTAAAATTTGGTTAAAATCTATTATTCCGGAAAATAAATAATAAGAAACAAGTAAAAAATCAACCGAAAAACGCAATCAACAACAAAAAATATGTTTATTGTCACAGAAAATTTTATGTGATTAAAATGTAGAAAATTCGATAGTCGATATTTTTATTTTAATGCCGATATCTCTTCTACCGATCATCCGATTTTAATTAAATTTTGAAATTTTCTATTTAATCATCTCAATTTCATTGAAATCGGATATTCCACAAAAATTGATATTTAGGAAAAAATCGGTACAGAAATTTGCTTTTAAAATATAATCATCAAACGGCTACAAAAAAATTTGATTGAATTATGTGATTAAGATATTAAAGATGCCTGATAACTGAATTTGTGAATCCCTCCCGGACCCAAGTATAATTTTGACTAATTTTTCTGAGATAGAGCTAATGTATGGCTTAGAAAGTATTAAAGGGAAAACAAGATCATAGTGAGTTTATAGTTAACAAATTTTTTCATCATAATTATAACTGGCTACTGTGACTTACAAATTAGAATTAAAAAAAAAAAAAACTGACTAGTAATTATATAGATTTTGTACCTTTTTGAAATTTTAGCTCACAGCTAGCATAAAATAATTTATCACAGGTACCATTTGATTCTAGATAAATAACTCATGGAGGGATAATATTTATTATTTGGAGATGATTTTGTACTATTTAACTGGCATAAAATAATTTTTTACAAAAATCACTTGTTTTAAGTTTATAGTAGCTCATGACAGGCCAATAGTTACTACATGGAAATGATTTTGTACATTCGCGTGTAACGTAGCATCGTAACGGAATTTCGTCGCGTTACAGCAACCTTTGTGTAGACGTGAACACGGAAAACCGTCGTGTTACATAATTGATAAAGTATTTTATTAATAAATATGCCACAATATAAGTGCAAATAATAATTAAGCTATGTTGTTGCATTGTATATCTAGTGCGAATCAAGAAAATTCCCAAATAGATGACTGCATACATATTATGACGAAAAAAAAATTAATCACTTGTTTCCTATTCATGCCGTATTTGCATTATTCTGAACGTTTTTCTATGTATATAGCAATGATAAAAACGATAATTACAATGGCTCATTATCGAGATATATAATTTTTGAATTCAGTCATATGTGACAAAAATTATAAATAAATTATTAATAATAATTATAATAATGGTAATTAACATTTATGTAAAAAAATAATTATGATTTGTAAACATGTAAAATAATACACTATTCCACCATTTAATATTCTTCATATTATTTTAGCTCTAAGAGCTGTAAGTCTCACTCGAAAATACACCAATAACCGTTACTGCCTTCATTTCACAAAAGAGGAGAGGCAGGGATCTAAAAAAAGATAAATTTTTCCTAGTCATGATCAAATCATTTCACATCAATTGAAAAAAACTCTTCATAGCTTGAAATAGGGAAAACCTTGATATTTTTAGCGATTTTCCAACATGAAAACGAGGATTAAAAAAGAGTTTTCCTATTATTTGAAAAATAAAATTGATATTCGAAAAATCTGATGGGAGCAAACAAACGCATATCATTTCATGAGACTGAAGCAAGCAGTTGGACGAAATACCACATACGTTTGCTTTTTAAAAATAACTATTAAGACTTTAAGTAATTATAGCTCTGGGCCTAGTATCTAGATTTTGTTTAAACTACGGATAAACGTTTTAAAAATAACATAAAGATAAAAAAAATTGCCTGAATAAAAAGAAGAAAAGTATCTGCTATTATTACCTATCGTCCGTCTGTCTATCCATCTTTTAACATTATGAGAGTGAAATATAATTACTATTTGTATCAGGAGAATATGATTTTTCAATGTGTATAAATATATGTCAAAAATATATTGAAACAAAAAGAAAACAAAAAGCCCTTTTTTAATTATTTTTGTATCAAAGATCATTTTTTAAATTTGCTTTAAAATACTGGGTAAAAACGTAAAATTTGTTTTGTTTATAATCTGATCAGAATATGGCCACTCAAATAATTCTTTTTCGATTTTTATCACTCGCATCATACAGATTGAGTGTATTTTTTCTTGGAAATTATATCTTGGAATATTATTTAAAAAATAAAAATTAGTTTTTATTTTTTGTATTTTATGAAGATTTTTTCCTTTTGGTCCCCTCGTTTTTGCTAACAAGACAGAAAGGCATTCTAATTAAAATTGTGACATTTCTTTTGTCCCACATTGTATGTATACAATACAATTTTCAAAATATTTCAAGACGAAAATAAATGAATTTATTTGTCTACAAATCTTCTAACTAAAATTAATTAAACTTTATATCATGTGGTGATTGTTAATTCGTATGCTTTAAGATTATTAAATAATCTGTGGTTTAATGCGTAAAATCATATAATCAAACATATAACTTTATAACGATAATAGCTACGTATTTATCCATAAATAAATTATATGTATTTACTTACATCATCTCACCTTTGCCTCCAAATATATTTAATTATTTTCTATCTTTCTCTAAATATAATTTTAATATTTGAATATAAAAAAAAATCTGATAACTTTATTAAAACAAGTGAATATAACAAATAACAGTGTTTACTGTTTAAATACTCGACATATGGTTGAATTACTTGTAAACATTGGCCTTAATATAATACATTAAATATACAGTCTATACAGTTATAAATCAATCCTATTCCTATTAAGTAGCGTACACACGAGCAACATTCGTTCGTAACGTAACACTGTATCGAAAATCTATATTGTTACGTGTTACGAGATCAATGGTTTGTAGGAATTGCGCTGTTACGATGTTGCTTTATGTTGAATACCGTTCCATCTGTTTACCAAGCAAAGTACCTTCACTTTAAGTATTTGTTTATGAATTTTGTTCGTGCCACTCCATATCGAAATATTTAAATACAACTAAAATAAAAAGGAGTAATGTTTACATCCTGTTCTTGAAAATATTGCGTTATTGAGTCCACACTATTCGTTATCCCAGCTAACAATATCTATTCATGCGATTCAAATTTACCGAGAATTTGTGGGACGCGATGTAACATCGTCGCGTATCAACTTCTGTTACACGATGGTGTTACGTGTTCACGTCTACACAGATGTTGCTGTTTCGCATCAAAGTTACGTTACACGAGAATGTTGCACGTGTATACGCGGCTTTATAAACGAAAAAGTATGTACGCATGCACGTATGTATGTTTGGAAGGATGTATGGATTTTCAAAATGTGTGACTTGTTCCAACTTAAAACATACGATAGGTTTTAGTTCCATTTTCGATCCTTAAAGGGGTGAAAAACGAGGACAATGAGTGTTACGGCCAAGTATGATTTCTGTGACGCGGAACCATGGCCGAAGTCCGCCCCGATGTTATTGGGGGTCGAGGTACCGGAACCACAGCATATACCGGGTATACATAAAAATTTCGCGTCACGGGTGTCCCATACCAAATATCGGGTGGCCCGCACCAATCATGTATGCTAGTACATAATATATATTTTTAAGTATTTTTTAGCAAAATTTGACCTAAGATTGAACACTAGAATATTGAGTGATCTTGATGTCGGACCGACGAACGGACAGACGGACCTGCGAAAATTGCATTAATTATGAAAACCTATACCAAAATCTGGTTTGTTGCTTGAATGTTTTATAGCGTTACAAACTAAAATTAATATACCCTGGTTCTATGTTGCTGTTATCTTCCGGCAGCAAAAATTCCTAATTTTTATCGGGTGTAGACAGCCTACAAACTGTACAGCTTTCATTCAAATTCTTTGGAATAGGTGATGAAAATCGTGGGTCGGTTTTCTAAGCTAGAACGATTTCCTTAAGGACTTTTCTAATATTGTTTCACATTTATTCTATATATATCAGACAACATATAAACATTAAATGCAAGTCGAAATGCTTATACGTAACCTAGTTTCTTCTATTATAAAATTGTATAAAGCGAAATACATTGTCCGTATCCATAATACGTATTACGTACAACCACTACCATTCGGGTAAATGAAACAAAACCACAAGTTTTAAGTGAAAAGTACAAATATAAGATGTTTTTTTTTTTTTTTATAAATATTCTGATATTATACAGAAGGGTTCAAAAAGTTAATTAAATACACACCAAGAATTCAAGCGACAAATGCTAATCGACGCATATTTTTTGCACTAACTAGTGAAATTATAATTTTGGAAATTTTGGTTGTGCAAAAACAAAAGAAAATAATGGCTTGCAGCAGAATGTTGTCAAGTAAACTAAAATTTTATTGATTTTTTACTGTTTGACATTTGCACGGATGTCATAAATGGTCAACATAAAAATCTCACTTTGTTATAATTTGATGATAGATTTATGTAAAATAAGAGCCATATAACGATAACCGTGGCGCCACAATTTTTAGTAAAACAAGCCAAAATAAGACGAAAATGAATACCAAATACGGAATTTTCGCCTATTTTCCGAGTTATTGACACTTTTCTTCTATACATTAGTGTTTATGTTTATAAAATACCACAAGATTTAATTATTATTATTCTTTAAATAACAATAATTGAAACACAATTCAAGCACAAATAACCGAAATTTAATTTGTTTAAAAGAAATTAACAAATTGTATATTTAATACAACTATTAAAAATACATGTACGCCATTTTCGACTGTTATTAATCCATTGATTTGTGGGGTGTAGTGTGCACGGATCGGGTTAGTTTTTGGCCCCTACGTACAACCTGTGATTAAACTATCCATGGATAACTCGAAAAATAGGCGAAAAATTCAAATTGGTATTCTTCATTTTCGTCTTATTTTGGCTTATTTATGCCAAAATTCATCATAAAATCGAAGAGCAACGGATATCGTAACCGTAAAAATAAAACAAAAAATGAAGAATACCAATTTCAGATTTTTCGATCTGTATTTCAAGTTTTACTGTTATTTACAACATTTTTGGCTTAGTTGGATCAGGTCTGACTAATCCTATAACAAACTTGCAATATCCAAAAAAAAAAAGACAATGTATGAGTAACAATTCGAAAGAAATTTTTATGGCACTACAACATACTATTGCCACATTTTATAAACTAAACAACGCTCGTTATAATCTCATCAATTCACGATTCCCTGGCCCTAAATCGACAGTCAAAAATTATTAATTTATTAATTTTTTTTATATACTTATTTATCAAATAATTAATAGTTCGCGTTTAATTATTTGATGGAAGATTCTCACAGGTTACCCGAGATCTCAAAAAAGAAAAAATTTAAAATTGATTTTTTTTGTCCCGTTCAAAGTAATAGAAGCATTTGCGTAAATAAATAGTCAAATTTCTCAACAAAATTCTGCTATAACTTTTGAAAACGTTCAATAACTTTCCCTCAATTTTTTTTTAGCACTCAGAGTTACTTGCAGGAAGTTGTGTAAAATTTTTATTCAATTCTTAATGAGAATTTTTTTCTTTTTTTTTTTTTTATGAAAACAAACAGTGATTTTAGGTTTTGAGGTGGGATTAATGGGCATCCTCCAGCTAATCAACCACAAAAAGATTAAAATAATATGAAACTAAAATAATGTCTGCATATTCTGATAGTTAGTTGGCCACCGTGTAAATTCCTCTGTAAAAGTTAAATTGTAAAATAGAAATTCAAACGGACCTATTGTTTACAGCGGTAATAATATAACCCCTCTGGTTGCTACAATCCTTTTTTTTATGACTATAAACTCAAGTATAGAGATGGTTTCCTTTATTTTTTAATTTAACAAATTATAAATTTTTTTTTTTTTTATTTAAGTGACCTTATTTTACTTTATTATTATTATTTTTATTCGATACGAAGTCATAAAACAAAAAAAAATGTATCCTAGAAAAATTCATAATAATTGTTTATAATTATAGATATATTAGAAATATTTAGGATAATCTAGATTGGTGTTTTGGTACATGTAAAACCTGGCTCATAACATGCTGGTTTACCCGCTGGATTGCTTGCTTTATTTTCTAGCTGGGTCAAATGGTGTCGTGCTGGGTGTAATGATTACAGCGATTATCAAACTCAGCGTCAGTTGCGTCAAACAAGGTCTGTGTGACTATATTTTTTAATCAATAAATGCGTAACCATGGAAATATTAAATCACTGATATAAATGCAAGCAATTATTGATTAAAATGAAAAACTAGTCGAGATTAGGAAATAAGACATAAACTATCGAAAATTCTGGCAAGCGTCCACACAACAGAGCCATTTGCCATCATAACTTCTATCATAGCTGCCAGCCATCACAGAACTCCGCAGATAATCCCAGCGGGTGAACTAGCATCGTGTGAGCCAGATTTGAGCTTATAGTTCCAGAGCGTGTAAGCAAATCATATCATTTATAAATATACTTCTAAAAATTTGTATTTAGCTTAGTAAGTAGTGCAACAACTTTTTTTACGAAAATTCTAAAAAAGTGAGTCTTCGGGAGCCTGTAAGATTTTCGATGGGCCACACAAGCTTGAAACTGACGGACATGGTTCGAACACTATTTTTTTTATATGTTTTATTTCTAAAGTTTTTGTGAAATTGAAAGAAGTGAAAACATTAATAACATCTATTGGTAATCGAACCTATTTTGTATGTTTTTTTGTATATTCTGAACAAGTTTCAAAATTTTTTTGAACTAAAATTTAGTATTTACTATATAGAAAGGCAACATTAAATACAATATTAAAGTATTGTACGCTTTCTAATATAACAATAAAAAGCGTATTTATCAAAATATGGTGGTAGCTCAAAGAAGAAAAATTTAATTTTACAACGCTACCATATTAGTTTTACAATATACCTGTCTATTTAGTGTATACTCAATTCCAATTCAATCGAACATTGAGAAATTGGTCAAATTTTACTTACAGTAAGATTATTAGATCTTAAAAGAACTATAGAACTATAGATCAAATGACCGCAATTAAGTTAGCGTGGAAGTTTAACAAAATTTATTTAACCAAATCTCAAAAAATTGCTATCTAAATGCTCTATCAGGATCCGTAATTGCTCCACTATTTTCCTTACATCTCAGCTAATTAATGGTTTTTTCTATATTTTTTTAATTCAATAAATTGCTCCCTATTTGCTCTTTCGATATTAATCCATTTGATTCAGCAATTACTTTTATTATATGGTCCGATTATATTTTTATTATTTGAGGTTATCAAAACAAGTGATTTGTTTAACTGTATCAATTTTACAGTCAAATGGAAAAGACATCTACACCGCAATAGATCAGCAGTTCATGGTGTTTCATTGAAAGTTAGAAACAAATGAAAATATTACACCTCTGTTAGGAATCAAACTCAAGACCGAACATTTGATTGTTTCCGTACTCTCATTGATTACGTATAGATAGATGAATGACAATTAATTTTAAAATCTAACAGTGTTTGGAAACATATACTATTGAAAAAATTTGATTGTGGTCAGGTTTTTTTCAAGATTCGAATTTAAGTATCTATTACTAGAAATAAAAATATGAATTTAAATTAATTATACCATAAATAACATTGTTAAATACATACCTCTGCAAAAAACTCGTCCATAAACCCTCCTTCGACGTTAACGGAAACATCGTCTGGACCCACATCATCATCATCGCTTTGCGCCTATAAAACAAAAAAAGTGTTTCAATGAATTTACTACTACATCTGTCAGTTGCAAATAAATAAATGACTTTCAATAAATAATTAATTCAGCATGCATTTCTAATTTATTATCGTTTATATGAAAAACAAAAAGGATAAACTAAACCATATGGTTATATACATTTATGTTACCGATAAAGTACAGAATTTATGTATCGTAGAGTGATGTACATAATATGTTTGGTATAAATTATGTCCAATATAATGTAGCAATGCATCAAGTAAATAGGATATTCGAAAGAATCTCCTGAAATATTCTACAATACTGAATCTGACAGGGAAGTACATTCAAATCTACACATGAGCTACTGAATTAAAATGTGATGAAATCAAATATTTTATTTTTGGGATATTAAAAATTTGAAGAAAAATTGTCAATCTGTGAAAATAAAAATATTTGGGGAACACTACAATGTCCATAATTTAGTTTTGAATAAATATAAATACTTTATATTCTGTTATTAAAAAAGTATGTTTTTTTTTTTATTATAAGCTGTAATTAAATCATGGGTTGACTTTAAAATGACATGTAGGCTTAATTTGAACCCAGGGCATATGGCTCTATTTCAAATTTTCGAATTGGATTCAAGAAAACTTTGTAAATCTACTTCGTCAGTCCTTTATATTTTTTTTAAGTCCCACAACTTATTTATTAATCTTTTTATCTAATATCAATATTATTTTGGATCTTTATCTAAAACCTCTGTTACCCATTTTAAGATACCGAAACACTTTTTTATATTCAATTTGGACAAAAAAAAAATAATTCAAGCTTATTAAACTGTATTAAAAATTTTCTCAAAATATCTTTGCTAAAATTAAAATGTATGCAATTTGTGTACTTCTTGCGAATTTACTGAAATCTAAAATTGAAAATAGGTCCAAATGGATCCAATGGATCAACTTTTCAACTAAACGAGACAGAAAAAAATTCAAGTACAAAAAAAGGTTTGTTTCTTCAAAACAAACAACTTTTGTTAGAAACATCTTAAAATGCTTAGATTCGCCACAATTTCAGCAAATAAATACATATACAATTATCATACATTTTGTATAACATAGTAACTATTTAAGCTGAATATTTAGTATATTTTATGAATGTTAATGATTAGAAATAGTTAATACGCAATAAAACTCATATGATATGTGTTTAAACAATTAATCTGAGCGATTGCAGCGCCACAAATGATTTCATCCAAGATAAGAATCCGCTCCACATACACACTAATAATAACGATGGCAGCACCACAAGCGGTCAAACCTGGAAGCTTGAACCAAAAGTGGACTGAAAATTCATAAATTAAATTTCTTATCGATAATGAAAAGGATCATTTAGGATGCTGACAAATGAATATTTATTGTTTTATTCAGTACGGATTAATTAAATTGTAGATTAATAATAATTTCTGAGCAGCAGAATGATACGAATAAAAATAAAATTCTCAATTCTTCTGAGATTCAAATATATAAGTTAGTATTATAATAAATATTGTATCTGAAAAAGTTATGTGTTAAAATTTTGTAAATAATACATTAAACAGAATACAAAGATCGTATTCTAACTTTCGAAAACTGTTCACAACTTTTTGATAAGGTTTTTTTTGTTTCTTTTCTTTATGTAACGAAAATAATAATAGAAATCTAAACATAAATTTCAAGTTTAAATGGAATATTGCAAACTTATAAAAATATCTTTCGTGAAATATGATGTACACTTATCTAGTACAAAAATATTTTGTCAAATAAATAAAATATTTTCTTCTATTATGCATTTTCAACGAAATGTTCTAAAATCTGGAGATTTTCGGAGTCAGCAAGAAAATCTCCAGAGAATACAAAGTTGATCGATAAGTCCTTATAAAACTATAGTACAAATCAATAGATGTGCGGTCGTGTTTCAATTCGTTTATGCAATTGTAAAAAATTTCAAACGCAGCAGCATGTTTGAACTCTCTGAGCTAGATCAGATTTCTTTCGATGTTGTTTTACCTAAACATTTTTAAATGTAAATGTTTAATAACTGCCTGAATCTCCTCAATTCCACTTTGATAAATAAAAAGTACTTTTACCGATATGGATGTCAGTGAAACTTTGAGAGATATCTAGTGAGTAGTGTCTCTTGCTAAAAGCGAACAAATTTTTATGACCCGAACGGTGGCGTTTTTAAAACATTATTGAACGACTCCCATATCATCGAAGCAAAATTTTTTTCGAATTTAACAAGGTCAAAGAATAAAACTCAGTAGATACAACGATAGGCACTTACATAAACATACTAGCGTTGTTCCCGTTCCCGTGTGAATACAGTGATAAAAAATAGCATATGTCACCCTGAGATAGTGCAGCTTCCCAACGGTGAAATAATTCTGCCTAAATCTTCTCATTGCCACTTTAATAAATAAAAAGTTTCTTGCTTTTACCGATAGTAAAAATGAATCCACATTATGGATGTAAATGCAATTTTGAGAGATATCTAGTGAGTAGCGTCTCTTACTGAAAACAATCCGTTTTTTATGTCACGGGCGACTTCTTTTGACATTTTTAAGAACTTATTGAACGACTTCCGTATCACAGAAGCAAGTTTTTCTTCGAATTTAGCAAAGCCAAAGTGAATAAAAAGAGATCCTGAAAAGCCAATAGATACAATGATATACATGTACATAAACACATTCGCGCGCTTCACGCGGTTTTACCGGCGTAGTACCCTTTCCCGTGGGAATACAAGAATAAAAAGTAGCCTATGTCACTCGAAGATAGTGTACCATCTCAACGGTGAAATAATTTTTCAAATAGGTCCAGTAGTTTTTAAGTTTATTCATTACATACAAAAATAGAAATGTTTCCTATCACAGAAGCAAGATTTTCTTCACATTTAACAAGTATAAACACATTAGCGAACGTCACGCAGTTTCAGTCTCGTAGTTTCTGTTCCCATGAGAATACAGGAACAAAAAGAAGTCTATGGTGAAATAACGAATTTCAATAGTGTGGAAAACAAGTGAACTTGCAGTATACGAATAAAAAAATTGCTCTCTCAATAAAAATTAACAAAATTTGTGGAAAATGTCATGTTTGTATGAAAAATATATTTGTAAATAATTAAACGTTTTAAATGAACATTTGTAATTAGATCCCAAGTCCTTTTCTTGATTCAAGATGTTATATGAAAAACATCAGATAAAGATTTAGAAGTTTTTTTGAAATGATAGAGAGAACATTACATATATGCTGCGAGGTCGCAACCAACGGAAATGAAGCATTTAAATGAAATAACGTGTAAATGTCTTTGTAAAAGTCGATTCTACGATTTGTGTTAATACAACAAAAGTTGTTAAAAATATTGTTGTAGATTTTTACAACCACACACAAAATACGAAACAATTTGGAGAAAACCTTGTTTGAATTCAAACAAAATTTGAAGACATTAAGATACGTAGAAAACATCAACATCTTGCAACTCTGTATTACATTCAGAGATAAAAATCGATGGAATCGTGCAAAAATTGTGTACACGATAAACCATTAGTTGTTTTTCATTGTTACTGTTGTATATTTGGTTGATGGAAATTTTGTATTCATAGAACGTATACAGCAAAATGTTAAATTTTCTATTGTATATAACTAATAAATGATAAATGAAAAAACCTTTTTCAAAAACGAATACGTTTCTTTTCAGAAATATATTATTATTTTATTTTTTCATTGTTAAAATCAAGTATGTTTTTTTTTTTTAAATATCACTCAAATTCTATTTCTACATCAGTATAAAATTTTTAACTTTAACATTAAAGAATATTTGTTTTTATTTTTGCTAAACAAAAGTGAATTGTTCCATTTTGTGTGTGTGATTGTCAGATTCTAAAACTTACGATATTTGTAACAATTTTGGAATATATTCTAAATAGATAAATTCAATTCAATTCTTTATTCATTTTTTTTAAACAATACATAATTGTACAGAATAAACCAAAATAGAAGGTCGGGGCATATGAAGGGAAGTAGATGGTATGCAGCTATGGCTGACTTTATAAGGAACTATCTCAGTATTTACTATGTGCAAAATGGAAAATTATAGAAAACCATTCGTAAAGATAGGCGAGGCTGCACCCGATACTTATGATCAAATGTCTCCCGAATATCACTGAGGAAATGATTCGGTGCAACATGTGGAATACACTTGATACTTAGATGAAGTACATAAAGATTTAAATAAAAGCTGTAAAATTACAGAAATCAAAAAGGTTTCCCAGTTAAGTCGTTGCAAGATTAAAAACCAAAGAAATATTCATTTATCAATCAAAATGAAATAAGCATAATTATAATTAAAAAATGGTCTATTATTGTATTTCAGGACCTAAACCATAACAGGATAAATAGCTGATACTGAATTTGCTATATTTCACATCAAAATGGGAATATAAGAGGCAAAAACAGAGGATAATTTGAAAATTATCTAAAATTGATTGAAAAATGAAGAAATTATAAGCTATTAAAGACAATTTTCCATTCTTTGCTTGAAAACGATGATTACGAGATATTGAACAGTAATGTCACAACATAGCATTTCCCTCTTTGTTCAATCCGGACTTTTAAACGAGTATGTTAGTGGAACATAATCACATATGCATATTAGTAAGTCCAAGATGCTAAATGTGAACTGACCCGAACGTCGTGGAGACCCATTTTATTTTGAAGATTAGATCATTTAAAACAATAAAAAGTCATGTGATATATACTCATACCCCAGGGGTAAATTTATAGGATTCCAAAAATGTATAAAAGAAATAAAAATTTACTCGACCACATCAGTTATTCAGAGAAAATCAGTTAAGAAAGCCCGAAAGAAGTTGTCATTCGAACGATATGCGTTTCGGATGTTACAAACACTAGTGGCGACTTCTTGAAAATGTAAAATATTCAGAACTTCAAATTACCAGCGCGTAGGATTTTCAAACAGGCGAATCATTTTGTTATTTCCGAAAATCAAGACCTTTTTTTTTCCATGCTTACGATGTACTCTGACATATACTAGTAATTACAATTTAGGTCACGAAAAATAAATTTACTTGTTCTAATTTAAAAAAACAATGTTTAATACAAATAATCATCAAAATCAGAACTGTTCATTATGAGTACCAAGTAAAATGTTTTATTAACGCTACTAATTAAACGACGGTATATTGAATAGAAATTATATAACTAAAAACTTTGAATAGAAGGTCTATGGATGTATTGGTTTTGTGTGTGTGTATAAAGCTCACTAACTAACTCCAAGTACACACGCTGTAATTTGTGCGACTTTACTACAAGTCGCACCAAGAACTACCGTATAGGAAACCTGGATAGAAAATAAAATGTATTTCAATCAATATTATATATTACATACAAGAATTATATTTAGACCAGGGTAAAAATGGTATAATGAATAAGAAAAAATTATAATAGGATTGAACCCCATTGGAACCCAAGTGGAAGAGGTGCATTTTTATGGGTGAAATATGGTTTACCTCGATTTTCGGCAAAACAACATGTCCTATGGAAAAAAATTAAATGGTAGTTATAGGTAATAAAAAGATCTACAACTTTGGTATCTATACTTTTTTCACATAAATTTACATTATAGCATTTTATGAATGCTAATTAAAAATAGTCCAAACAATGAAATTCAATCATATGTCGTGTATATAAACAATTAGCTATGTTAGTTGACATCTGCACTTGTTTATTTTTCATGGTTGGTAATATAGATCCATGGGACCCAATTGACCAATTTTGTCCAAAATATAATAGTTGCAATTCCGCAGGGACACCTTAACGATAAAAATTTAGATTGATTACAATAACCGACATTTTTGTAAAATATCGTAAAACAGATGTAAATTTATGGAATGAATTTTGATTTTCAGGCCGATTCTATAAGAAACTCCCTTACGGAAATTTCTGTAGATTGAACATATAAATTATTGATATAATATCAAAATGGAAGAAGGTTGAATATACTTCAGTTGAACATTTCCTATGACTAATATTATTAATGAATTTATATGCAAATGATATTTCATAGAACTCTTGATAATCAGTTATAAATTTATATTCGTGGATAATATATATTAAAACTTAATTATAATGTGCAAGCAAATAATTTTTGTAAACGACATTGCCTTAGTTCTAATTTCATCATCATGTTTAATGATTTCCCTACACAAATTTTGGGTACAATAAAAAAACAAATTTGGACGTATGAGAAAAAAATTTTCGAGAGTTTAATATACAATTTTTGGTTTTTTTTTCCAAAGTGTGTCCTCCTTCTTATGATTTTTTTAAACCCAAATAAATTGATATAATTTTTTTCGAAACATTCTAAAAGGAAAAATTTCTTTTCGTACCAACTTTTAACTATAAAATTTATAAATATCATCAAAGAAAACTCTAGCATTTTTCGAATAAATTTCGATTTTTTACACTGCCTAGATTGAAAATTTTTCTATTTTATAAATACTACACTGCCTAGATTGAAAATTTTTATATTTTATAAATACATATTTCCACTACAAATTAGTTATCATCAGTCAGTATTAATTATCACGATCAGCTAATTCATACTGACTGGAGTTCCGTTACAACAGTCTTTAAACAAAACGGTATATATGCGTGCCTTTAAACACGTCAGTATATTAAACAAAAATAGTATATATGCGTGGGTATGATAGTGTGTGTAATAAAAGCCACACCTTTTATGTATATGTGTGTCATAGTGTGTGTGATGCTTTTTTAAATTGATTAAATGTATTTTTTATGCATAATTTTAAAAAATATTAGTATTCTCCAGTCCTTCTCTATATAAACTATAAGTGAGCCAAATTTCATACTCCTCCATTCTGCCCAATTTATCCCTTTTTGTAGAAAGGAGTACAAAGTTTCTGCTTGACGTATTAATATATAGATGATGATTACTTTGTAGGAAATTTGAGAAAAGATCGAAATTTATTCATAAAATTTGTTGGAATATTTTTTCGTAGTACTTTTTAATAAATATATTTATGAATACCAATTATTTTAAAGCAATTTTCTAGGAAAAGAGTCTTTTTTTTGCTAAAAAGTTTCTTTTCTTGGCTATAAGTTGTTCTTCTTTAAGTAATTCAAATCCTGGGATTTAGAATATTACTTGAAATACGTTTTTTCAATAAATAATTACAAACGTCTAATTTTAAACAATCCTACTTTTAAACAATTTTCCACTACCTGTAACTTATAAATTGATATTACCTATGCAGACTACTTTTACCCTGAACCAATTTTCAGTTTTCTAGATCATTATTATTATATTCAAAAAAAAAATTTCAAGATATACACCGCATTTTAGGACAAGAAATGAAGCAAAGAAGGTGGGAATAAGTAATAAGAATTACATAGTTTATTCATAGCTTTAACTTTCATAATAAGTTCAAAATGAAAATATTAAATCCTTAAAAATTTAAGAATACAAAAGCCATACGAAAAATATAAAAACAAGTGATAGGATATAAAAAATATCTATTTGAGACAGTGTCCTTAACTTGTCAACTTTCATAATCCAATACAAAAATAGATATATTTCCTTCTATTCCCTTTTTTGACATGGGATTATTTTTACCGGTAGTAAAAGAGGAAAAAATATTTCTTTTTCCAACGATTTTTTTAGAACGCTTTAAAAAAAATCAGGGAATGGATATATATATATATATATATATATATATATATATATATATATATATATATATATATATATATATATATATATATATATATATATATTTGTGTGTGTGTGGGTGTGTGTGTGTGTGTGTAATATCCTTTCAAACGCTTTGCACAAGAAACTCTCAGAAACTATTTATATCGCTAAATTCGGATTTCGGCTACTAGTTTATTATAGAGCATCTTCTCTAAAGTCATTGTAATTTAAAAAAATCGTCATATTTGAAAGTTTTTTAATGTACTACAAACTCATTAATCGATTTTAATTTTAACTTTTAAAACATCTTTTTGTATAAAGCTTTTTTTTCTGTTAAAAGCTAATTTAAGCAGATATTTAAAAAAAATGATTAAAATAACACTTTTTTATCAGTGTAACCCGGCCGCCATTTTGTTATATCGAAAAATCAAGCCGGGGTGCTTTTTTATTTCATGCTTTGACTGTACTCTACCAAATTTTGGTGTCCGTTTGTAGTTAGTATTTAAGTCATGAAAATATTTAATTTTCTTGGTGTATATATTTATCATTATGTTTTATAATATTAGTTTGGTTTTCGTTTTGTTTGTTTACTCAACAACAACAAAAATAATAAATATTCATAAAAGTATATATAATAGTAAAAGCCAGTTTTTTGAACCGCCATCGCATTTATTTTGTTTTATTTACCGCAATTAATAATGCCCATAAAATATCAAGGTAGCAAACTTTCTCAAACAGGCTTTAAAATTAACTACGGGATAAACGTTATAACTAGGTGAAAGACGTCAAAATTTTGAAAAAAAATTGTAATATTTTCAAGAAACTTCCCTAACGAAAAAAACGCGTTTGTCTCTATTTTCATCCAAATCGGAGATATGCCATCTCCTACATATGATAATTTGATATGGAATGATTCGGAATTTGATATGGAATGTTGTTTTTTTGACAAAATTTAAGCTTTAAGATTTTTTTTTTTTGACATTCGGGACCATTTGTTTGTTTTTTTTTTTTATTGAAAACCATTTTTTTGTCCGATTTAAAAACTCAAGAAGATTTTGGACCATATTTCCTACACCCATATTATGATTCAAAAAATTGTAAAAGTGAAGATAACAACTAACAAAGTTCATTGTTTTGATACTCGACATATGATTTAATTTCATTGTTTGGACTATTTTTTACAGCATTTATAAAATACTATACATATTCAGTCAATACAGTTATATATACTTGTATAATAATATGTATTGTAATTACCAATATGTGATAATTAGCTAACATTGAGCTGAAATTGTGATGAATATTAACATTTTACGGAAAAATATTTCAAACAAAAAAATTGGGTCAAGGATCCATTTGACCAAAATGACCGATTTTGCTCATTCACGAACGTAAACTCACTGTTAACATGTTTAGAATACGTCGCCAAAATTTCAGGCTCATTAACTCTTTTTGTTTTTCAGCTATCGTGATGACGGACAACCGAAAATGGATTAATTAGGTGTTTTTATGAATAACTAGCTGCCCCGGCAAAACTTCTTTTTGCCACATATTTCTAATTAACTTCAACATTTTCTAAGTATAATAACATATTCTTAACAACTTTCCTCTTTTTCTTAATACTGAAAGCTAAGGCAAATTAGAATAAATAATGATATTAATATATATTTTAAAGCATACCCGGACACGGTGACCATTGATATTACATCGATTGCATGCAAAATTTTAAGCAGATTGGACGAAGGAATTCCGTTGTCCCATACAAAGTTTGCCTCTGCTTTTCATCCCATTAGGGGTAGAATTTCAGAAAACCTTTTCTTATGGGATGCCCGGTATTTGATGTGTAGCACACTATTTGGTGTGGGATACCCGTGACACGAAATATTTATATATACACTCGTATTTGATGTGAGCACCCGGTACCTCGAGCAGCCACAATACGTGTATATTGTGCCGTGGTTCTCATATACTTGATGAAAAATAGTAAAAGGAAGTCCAGAACCACTAATATAGAAAAGAAGAGATAAATAAATTCTATTTTGAAAAGCTGGCCCGGGTAAACATTGTTTTGTTATATAAATTATTTCTAATTAACAACAATATCTCCTAAATATAATAACATATTCTCAACTGTCTATAACTAAATAATGAAGCTGCGGCAAATCAGAATAAATTATGATATTAATTTATATTTTGAAGCATACCCACCCGGTTTACGCGTTGCTGTGTTATTTTTCACATTTTAATAAATGATATTACATCGTTTACACGCGGATGCAATTCTACCCTTAGGGGAAGAATTTCAAATCCTTTCTTATCGGATTCCCGGTATTTAGTGTGCACCCGGTACATTTTATCCACCCGGTGTTTACCTGGTATTTCCTGGGGTACACCCGGGACCGCGATCACCCGATAATTTTTGCTGTGGTACACATACACTTGATGAAGGTATATGGACCTCCTGAACCAAGCATGATTCCGGTATGCGATATGCACACTTTATATAGTTGACAGTTCATCATACTTCTATTGAGAAGAGATAAAGAAGTTTTATTTTGAATAGATAAAGAAGTTTTATTTTGAATTTCAAAATTATATTTTGGTTTCTATGGAAATGATGATTAGTAACATGTGAGAGAAATATATATTTCACAGCTAAGAACATTTTGTATTCGAAAATTAAATTATCGTTTATAGTATTTTCCTCTACTTATTATTTATGTTTCTCACCGTTTAAACCTTCCCTGAACTTTCACGAATATTTCAAGACCAAAATTAGCCAAATCGGTCCAGCCATTCTCGAGTTATGCGCTTACCAACACATTTTGCAATTCATTTTTATATATAAGACTATACCAAACTTTTATTTGTGCGGTCAATATTTCATAGCGTTACAAAGTTTAGACTAGCTCTGACATATTATGTCAAGTATAAAAATAACGATCCTGATATTTGGTTTTTTCACGTAATTTGTTAAGACGTAATGTACCATGGGGGCTCTAATTCATGTTACAAAATATAAAAAACGTAGCCTATAAAACGTAAAATTAAAACAATTTATATAGGCTAATAAAATTTGTACGCTCCATTCTGAAAATATTTGCACAGAAATGTGGTTCAAAATGACGATTTGAAAAGATAATTGGAAAGACAAATAGCTCACAAGAAATTTCTTGATAAAACAATTTATTTGTTCCTTCTTTCTGGATTTGTTTTAAAATATTTTTTATTTATTTTCAAAACATTTTATGTAAGCATAAATAATATTGTCTATGGAATAAAGTAGAAAGAAACGTTTTGTGCCTACATTTCACACGAAATAAATACATTATAAAAGCTCTGTATAATATTAAAGGAAAATAGTACATCGTCTAAGCTTTTAAACCTTTATGATAGAAAATCTAGGTCACTGACATCTGGTTAGCATGCCCTACTAACTGTTGCGTGGCATATTCATTAGATTTTACATTTTATCAGAGTATATAAATCGCAAGTATACAGTACATTATATAGTTTTATGTATACATTTTTTGGGAGGTTATTTTTGAGAAATTTTTGGAAGATTTTGTTGGTTCTGTTGACAATACAATATTAAAATAGTAATATTTTACCATATAAAGGAATTGAAGGAATTGCGTCTCACGTAGAATATTAACTATTTATACTGAAAAAGGGTTAGTGGCTAGCTGATAAGCTATAAAAGCTATAAAATAATTCGTTTATTATGAATATTTTATCTGAACATAACCTCATAATTGAGCAACTCAATTATTTACAAGTTAGAATCACCTCACCTTATAGCACCTCACCTTACTCTATGCATTAACTCAGAGCTTGGTTAAAAATACGTCGTTTTAGATAGCATTTTTATACTCGACATACATAATATGTCATAGTATATTACCTCTAGTCTAAAGTTTGTAACGCTGGTTAATATTGACCGCACAAATATACACACAAAATTGACATGAAATTGGGACGTTGTCACTTTTCTAAACAGACGGTATGGCGGCAATGATGAGTTTCTAACTTGTGAAGTGAAAACTTCTTTAGCCGCGTTGGGAACTTGTTGGTAGGGAAAAATCTAAATGGTTCATGTCACCTACGTAGACGCTTGTTGGATGGGTGAAAGCTCGTACTTTCGCGTCACCGACATGCTTATAGCAGTATATCTTTACCTATACAACTGACGTATGATTGTACATTAATTTTTATTTCAATTACATTTATATTTTGTCATGATGTTATACAGCCCGTAATATATTTTAATAATAAAAAACCAGACAAAAATGCATATAATTAATTGTAACTCGGAGTGTCAATAGATGCGAAAACCAGACTGATGTTGATAATTTTAATTTAACCATTATGAAATTTCAAATTGCCAATATTTTTTTTTTTTTTTTAATTTACAAAACGTTATCGAAAAATTTACAGAACATTATCGAAAAACTTCGTTAAGGTACGTTTTTTATTCGATAAAATGAAAATGTAAACATTCATTCATTAATATAATCATTATTCTACCTAAATATCTAAATTGCAAATGTATTCAATAGTGGAATAAGTACTGATTGTGATCATATAACCATTTCAACACAGTGTTATTTTTACGATGTTTTCAGGTCGAATATCTTCTTTAATTGGTCGATAACCTGTGCTGAATATCATAATCATTTTCTATGACTGCAGTAGTTATATATTTCAAATTCATAACTTTATCTAAAAACTGTAATGTTCACTAACCCTAAATATCATTTACTCGGTATGCATTTTATTATTAAATTAACATTTTATCTGAAAATATTAACGTAGAAGTCAGTGAATGTACACATTAACTGAAATTTGTACTTTATCTGTAACATATACTTTAAATAATTGCAAAAAATATAATTTATAGATTGGTAAATAGGCAACTTGATAAACTCTCAAGTAAGCATCGTTGAAAAATATTTGTATGACATATATCAAATTATGATCTTATTTTATAATAATATCGCCTGTAATTTAAATTCGACCATCTTTCAAACATCTTTAATAATAATTAACTATAATTATGTTTATTCGAACTAATATTTTTGTAAATTATCAAAATTTTTACATTAAATTGTAACATCATTTATTTTGATTGGTTGTATACCGATTGTAATTAGCGAAACGCACACACAATTAAGCGAAAATCGAAGGAAAACATTTGTTTGACAAGTTATATGAATATTTAAAAAATCGAAAGGTAAGACTGTTCTACAAATTTTGGATTTTCCAATTCTACACTCAGATGTCGGATGTTCGGACAAAAAAAGATAAATCTTTATAATTTTATTTTTTTTTAACAAGAATTTTATGATTTTATGCTTAAGGAAGTACGAGCACCAAGGCAACTTTTGATAAAAGGCTTGATTTTTTTTTTAATACAAAGTTTAAATATGTCTAAACAAATTCCAAAAATTTGAAGGAGATTGCCCGATCATTTAAATAAATAATTAACTTTAAAGTTGAGCAATTTAACATTGGTCTTATGGGGTAACCTTCAAACATTGATACATTTCTGTATTTTTCTCGTAAATCTGTCGGTGAATATTTTTAAAAAACTTATGGATGAAAGTAAATATATTAGTGATAAATTTAATTCAAAAACATTTACATTTGCCCGACTAATTAAAGTGTATTAATTAAAAGAAAAATAAATGCCGCCACTAGCCAATGTTAAATGTATATCTATATATTGAAAAAAATCATATGGTTACTGCGTTCCCCTTACCGCGCTAGAGTCGATACCTATCCCCACCCCACCTGGCGCTCGTACTTCCTTAATCATAAACAAACTAAAATTTTAAATAAAATTCTTGTTTTAGAATTTTACGAAAATTTTTTGCCACAAATTTCGTGATCAAGTAATTACAGAAAATTTTAAAAATACAATATTTTTATTTAAAAATTGTGCGTATAGTTTTTGAGATATCTCCTAAACTCCAATATTTCGTATCCATTTCATTCAATATGTCAGAAACTAGTCGATATAATTAATTCTAAAATGTATTTTTTTCTATTTTGTCGTTTGAAAGGTCTCATAAAATTTCAAAATGTTGCTATTTTTGGAAAAAAATAAAATTACATTGAGATGAGCCATTCCAATCTGAATTCTTAACATTTCAACTTTTTTTTTTTCTCAAAGAATCAAAAATTAGTGAACAAAATATCAAATTAACCTATAAAAACATTATAATGACGAATAAAATAGCTAAATTTTATAAACTATAATGGCTTTTGAGTCCAAGTTATAAATTATCATTTAACAGTTTTGAAACTGGTGTGAACTATAACATTCAAATATTGGGAACTGCAAGTAACAGTATTGAAAGTTTTCTAAGGTTTCAATCAAAATTGTTACGGATACTTACTTAGTGGATGGGTGACCGTAGTATGTACGTAATACGATATTTCTAGAGTCTAGAAGTACTTACAGTTCGTGAAGAAATTGCGTGTTTCAGTGACAGATACTTATCTCACCTCTAAGGAAGGCATCCAAACACTGAGGTCTTCACAAATCTTATAAACAATACAGACTATCAACCGATCAAACATACAAAATGTCCTAAATTTAAAATTTGGATTTATTAAAAACGCAATTCATATACATTAAATTAATGGCGTATACATTTAGTATAATATTACAAAGGTGACTGTCAATGAGTAGATCACCGTTCAAATCCACATACGAATTAAGTAAAAGGTCGAAATAATGAAGAATTAATAGTATTTTTATAGAAAAATTATTTACATAAATATTTAATTTTCAAATAAAAATAATAGAAAGTTATATTTAAAATAGTCTTCGATATTTTCTAAGGATTCTTAAAATCTTCAATTTCTTATTTAAAATGAAACACAAAATTAAAGTGGTCACAATAATGAATGTGTTTATTAACATTGTTCTCATAGCCTTGAGTTACAATTAAATTTTTCTAATCAAATTGCAGTAAGCCCTGCAATTCAGTTAAATTATTTGATTATTAAATATTTTTTTTTTTTTTAATTTCTGGCTTCAGCTACTTTCAGCTATATAGCCATTAACCAAAGGGGATTGTTATTATTATTATTTATACAACAACAGTACACAGTACTGCTAGGTGGTCACCCATCCAAATACAGATTGTGACTGCTGTTGCTTAAATTTATTGATTGGTCTAGGCCTGTCATTACGTTACGTCAGTCCGGGGTCTTATTAAATATTGATTAGACAAATGATCTTATAATTTAGGTAGATTGGAATTAGAAACAAAACTGTTCGGAATTAGGACAAACTAGTGATCGGAATTAGGAACATAAGCTAATTTACAACAACCTTTTCTTTAATGTTTATTAAAAATTTTTTTTAAATTAAAATCGATAATGTGATAATCGATTTATAATCTGCAAAGGTTTTATATATCGATAATACAATTTATTCAGCTAATTTATTCATTAGTTGTTTTTTTTTTTTATCTAAAACAAATATACTATGGCTTAGGTGGTCGGAAATAGGACCTTATTGTAGAAGTGTGTGACTTTAACCCTGGAGATGGTCAAAAATTTATTATATTTTTCGAATAAGGTATAATATTTTTTTAACCGACTTCAAAAAAAATATGTTGTAAATTTGTTTTCTATATAAGTACGCTCGCGCATAATTTAATTTTTTATACATCAATTTTAATAATTCTATTTGGGTTGTATTCAGTATAGCTTAAAAGTGGTATTTTTTTTAAGAAAAAATAAAATTCCTGAGAGGAGGGGGGGGGGAAACAAATTCTTTAAAGTGATTAATTTTTTTTAATTTCGTGGTTGTATTCAACACTTAAAAGTAAAAATAAAAATTTTTCTATAAAACCAGAACCACCTTCAAAAAAGAGCTAAACTTTTTAAATAAAAAACTTCTACAAATAGTTTCCTAGTGACCAATTTCGAAGTCGTTTAGTAACGGATTTCCTACCTTTCGATAATTATAAAATCCCTTAGAGGGAAAAGCGGGGGGAGGGGTG
The DNA here is from genome assembly GCA_020423425.1 of Chrysopa pallens. Lineage (NCBI taxonomy): Eukaryota > Metazoa > Arthropoda > Insecta > Neuroptera > Chrysopidae > Chrysopa > Chrysopa pallens. The sequence continues at coordinate 14,858,612 of CM035593.1, read as the reverse complement.
TCAAAACAAATATTTTGTAGTGTTTTATTTTTAAATGTTTGTAGTTTTATACAACGCTCAAAAATAAAAAAGTGTATACACAAAATATGCAGATATTTTTATTACCTACAACTTTTCCATTTAACTTGTTTCCATAGAACTTGTAGTTTTGTTGGAAATCGAAATAAACCATGTTTTCCCTTAAAACTCACCCCCCCCCCTAGTTCCCGAACTCAGATCACCCGAAATTTATTTATCCTTTCATTTTTATCATATTATCTTGCGTTACCAATTGGTTTCATTCTACTAAAATTTTTTTTTGTTCTCAAAAATTATCTACCCTGGTATATATTGACAATTATATTCTCAACTTAAAAATTAATTCATTGGAACCGATTTCGAAAGATAATTGGCCAAAAGAAAATTATTTATCAAGATTTTTAAATTAAATTTAGTTATTTTTTAAAAACCTTTTTTTTTTTTTAATATTTTTATTTAAAAAAATAAACCTATAGTACACATGAAATGCATTAACCACCACTTTGTCGCCACACATTAAAATCGTAAATCAACACTGTAAGTTTCATTTTCAATAGTAAAAAATTATTTTTTTTCTCATGTCTAAACAAAAATCTATAATCATTATAGAGAATATGTAATTTAATAGCTTATATGCACGCACGCACCATATATTATTAAAACCTATTATTTTTAAATACAAAATATCATAACGGATAATTTATTTTGTGCTAAAAATATCAAAATATATGTACACAAAAAATTATATATATTTTATTTAACAAGTGAACATACTAACAGAGTTAATTGTTTAGATACTCGACACATATGATTGAATATTATTGTTTGAACTATTTTTAATTAGTATTCATAAAATACCTATATCCAGTCTATACAGTTATATATGTATATATATACATATATATATATACATATATATATATATATATATATATATATATATATATATATATATATATATATATATATATATATATATATATATATATATATATATATATATATATATATATATATATATATATAATATGTATTTTAATAACCAATATGAGATAATTAGCTAAATTTCATGTTACATTAAATTTCAGCTTAAATTGTGACGAAATATAACATTTTACGAAAAAATTTTTCAAACAAAAGTGGTTTTGTATCAAAGCAATAAACATTTCTTGTATTTGTTTGTTTTATAGTTTAAAAGTTGGGTCAAGGATCTATTAGACCTAATGAACCGATTTTTCAAATTCAAGAAATTAAACTAAGTTTTTATGTTTAGAATACGTCACCAAAAATTTTAGCTCGTTATCTCTTTTTGTTGTTAAGTTATCGTGATGACGACCGGAAGGACGGACGGATACCTCTACCAAAATTTTGTATGTGCGGTCAATTTTTGCTAGCGTTTCAAACTTTAGACTAACAATAATATACTCTGACATATTATGTATGTCGAGTATGATAAATAGATAGAAATATTATATTATATATATTTATAGATAGACATATTTTATATTTGTTTGTTTTAAATGGGTTTTTAGCACTTTGTCCGTGTAATCCCCAATCAATTTTTCCTGACTGACTTTTTCCAAACCATATTTTTATAATATAAATTATTATTATTCATTTCATTTTTAAAATGATTTCTAGCATGTATTAATCAAACAAAAACTAATAAGTAAAAATTTTTTTAAGTAAAAAACCAGATCAATAAAACTAAAATTTACAAATAAAAAAAAAAAATTATTTTTTTATAATCCCCAGTAAACTGATTTCGACCCTCATTCAGGGAGAAACTTGATTGAATTCGAAAATTTATTTTTATATTTGTGAAATATTTAAATACTATTATTTAACGGTATACTAAATTTATTGTCAGAGTGTCCATAATTCATTTATAATAAACCATCTAAAAATATATATAAAGTCTTAATTATGGCCAGTGTAAGAACTTTTTCCTCTACGAAAATTCTAAAAAGTGTGATCTTTTATTTTTTCGGAGCCCATTAAATACTTCACTGCACCCAAGAGTTTCAAACTGATGGATATCCGTTTTTTTTTTGTTATTGTAATAGCAAAATCATTCAATAACAAAAGTTAAACCAATTTGTCCAACATGTATTAAAACGAATTGCCCGTTTTTCGACAGTCAAAAAATTGCAATTTTCAAGTTGTCGAACAACGATCGCGAGTTGTGTTTTTTTTATATTTGTTATTGAATGATCTGCCTATTAAATAACAAAATAATCAAAAACAGACTTTTTGAGCTTAAACGAAAATTATACGATCTTTGAAAAAGAAAACGGCTCACTTTCTTTCAGAATTTTGATACAGAAAAAGTTGCTACACTAATCTTAATTAATCACATACATCAATTTTTAGATATATTTATAAAATTTATCAATAAAATTTAAAACACCAAATAATATTGAACACTCTAACAAAATACTGTCTACCAATTACAAAGAATTACCTAATAAGTTCATTTTTTAATCTGTATGATCGCTTTCTCGTCATTATTCTAACTCAAAAATGGAAACAGATAGTAAGTTGAAATTTTGGTCGCATGTTCAAGGCCTGAAAAGTGACTGATTCATGAACGAGCATCATTATCGGATATATTACGAGATCAATAAATCATTGATAATTATTACGTATATTTAAAAAATAGAATTAATGTTTTGAAAATCCATAATTTTCTTGACTATTCCATGAATTATACAGCAAATTTGAAATTTCCAGGCTATTTCAGGTTCGTTCTATACGTTATTTTTAAACAATAAATGTACAAAGTAGGTTGATACTTATTGGTGCAGTTTATCATGTAATTGACGAAATCAGAAGGTAAGAACTGGAAGAAACCTATCATACAATTTATAGAATATTGTAACCTATTGATTTTCACTTAATTACCTTTCAATTTAATTGAAAAACAACATGATAGAAACATTGCCAAATCTATAAAAAAAAACACAAAAACACAGTCGAAAAAGTAGGTTAATGCTTATTATTACAAAAAAGAACTCGGACCTATAGATCAGCTATCAAATATTTGAAAAAGATATTTTACTTATAATTAATAAATTTTTATTATATCAGATCTATGACATTTAAAAATACAAAATCAAAATAATTTTATCAAGAGTGGAGGGGGGGGTAATTAAAATATCTTTATCGAATGCGTTCATTATGTTTTACTATTTTACTTCATTTAAATTTTTTATTTAGGTATAGACGACTCAGAAAAATTTCTACTTTCTCAATTTTATTAAGATTCACTTTAAAATGTATTATTTAAAAGGCTTGATTAATCTCAAGTGCATAATTATTTTTATATACTTATTATATTTATGGATACGAATTCTAGGATCAACTTCATTTTTTAAAAACATATAGAGGAAGAAGAGAAAATTCTCTTTAGAAAATTCGTAAAGGGTAAATCTTAGGTGATGTTATGAATACCCCTATACCAAAATTTAGACTTAGTATGTTCAATATTTTAAAGCTACGCCTTGTTAATCAATTTCAATGCATCTTTGCAAATATAAAACAAAATCTTTAACTAAGTACCATAAATTATATTTTATATTTCTTACATTCTAGATGTAATTAAATTTGCATTGCATAATTTCTCCTAATGACGTATATAACTGCCCTTAAAAAAATATCTACTTAAGTCCGAGAAAGAAATTATCTAAATTTTTTTCAGAATCCAGTTCAAATTTTTTCAGACAATTTTTTATACGCGCTTTTATAATTCCTACTCGTAATAAAAAATACATTTTTTTTTGAATATAAGAAAATCTGACTATGTTTTATATGAATATAAGAAAATCTGATCACTTCATAAAATCGTATATACTTAGTACCCAAAAATATTTTACTTTAAAAACCCATTTTTTATTGCAATATCATTTAAATATAAGTTTCAAAAAAATGGTCGTTTTTATGTTAAGAAAATTACAACTAATTTTTTACGTTAAAATTGGCATTAAAATTTACGTTTTCTTACATATTAAATTATATTTGACTTGGAAATGAAAACGTGGCAGGAAAGTTTTTATATTTAATGACTCAAACTATATTCTGATGTATAAAATTAAAATTTTCAAATGTAAAAAAAAAAAAAATTTTTATCGAAAAAATTAAGGAAAAGTATTTTTCACTAAATTATACACATAATATTTAAAAAAAAAATTATAAAATTTAATTTTCTCACAGAATTGTAGAATTACTGAAAATTGCATAACTTTCCATTTTAATTACTTTTCAATACTTTTAATTCGTGGTAGAGATGTTAAAGTATTGGCAAATAAAGATTTATAGTTAATTTAATTTAAAAAAAATTGGCAAAACGTACAGTCGCAGGAACCTTAGTTGGTTTTAAAAATAATAATTAGATTAAAAATTAGAAAGTTATACTTTTTCGAGAAAAAGTAAATCAATTTTTTTTTAAATGCCTGACTTACACTGGACGAATCAGCGGACATAGTCTGTTGCAGATTTATTACTTTTCACTATAATTTCCGCCCATTTGCGATCCAAAAAATCAAAAATTAAATAATCAATATAAAATAAATTGTCAAATTCAAAATAGGTATATTGAATTTATCATAAGCCCATTTTAATGACGTAGGATTCATAGTCATATCGATGACTCAGAAAAATTTCTACTTTCTCAATTTTATTAAGATTCACTTTAAAAGGTATTATTTAAAAGGCTTGATTAATCTCAAGTGCATAATTATTTTTATATACTTATTATATTTATAGATACGAATTCTCGGTTAAATTAGGATCAACTTCATTTTTTAAAAACACATAGAGGAAGAAGATCTCCTTTAGAAAATTCGTAAAGGGTAAAATATGGGTAGATTTTAGCAAGGAATTTTAGCTTTTTTTAAATATTTTAAATAGGTAGTTATGTACTTGAGACTAGACTAATTGATCCTATCAAATAATTTTGTTGGACTTTAGTTTGAAAATGTATTTTACTTTATAAGCAACTGTATTAAACACAAAAGTATGCCTTTAAGATATTTTTTTATAGTTTACATAAAGTAACACAGAAAAAGATCAACTAATTTCAGTAATTTATTTTCATTACAGTTGTTCATTAAATACCTCTAACACTATTGAAATTATTATTTTTGATTTTTTTTTTTTACAAAGAAGATAAATGTTTAAACGTTAATTTGGTAATCCATAAAACAAAAATCAAAATGTTTTCTGAACACTCGATACAACATATCGCATATTCAAAAAACATTTAACGATTGATTTTCAATAAAATGTCTTTAACAATACTTTTAGTAAAAGTAAGTGCAATATGAACTATTTTCCGGAGAATTTTCATTAATAAAAATTCTTTAAAACTAAAGATGGGGAGACAATTAAACTGATAAGGCAAATTTCATTTACAAAATAAAGAAAAATTGATATCAAAGATAACTATGTTTTTTACATTGGATATGAATTCTTATCAAGCTCATTTATTCCGGGAAATTTTTTTGATACCGGCTTGAATGACACATGTGACTAACTGGATATTAGATTTAGATAATAGAAACATCAGTGAAGTTTGTATAAGTATGATTAAAAATAGGTACAATTAAATAGAGCCAATTACATTGCGAATTTTTGACAATTTAACAAAAATAAAAGAATAAATGACAGTTCTCAAAAGGGGTGGGGCTATACATGACACTTTACAGTAAATGACATTTAGCATTATCAATTATACACTTAACCTTTAAAGGTAATAGTGTATTGAAAAATGCAAATTAATCACATAAAATCAATATTGACAAACTGTCAAAATTCACCCATCAACTTATTCATGCATGCTACATCTCAAAAAAAAAACCTTCGAAAAAAATTTGATGGAGGTAAAAATTGTTCCATGCAAAAAAATGAATCAACATGTTTGATCCCTCTGGTGTACAACTTTAAACTTACCGCTACGAGGGCCGCCAATCTATCCTTCGTCATTTTCTAACAATAAAACTCACACACTGTGACTTTTCCCAAATTTATAAAAATATCCCATTCAAAACTTTTGCACAGAACGGCACTAAAACTAAGAAACGGACACTACGATCATAAAAATCGATACGTTCTCAACTCAGCTTCTTCTGCACTGCCGTTATAGAAACGCGCGTGCGCTTGTGACGTCAACTCGGTATTCCATTCGTGTGTGTATTTCAAAATTTTATAAATTTATTTCTCAAAAAGTAATCAGCAGAATCGTATGTAATCAATTTTTTATAAAATTGTATAATTTTATTAATCATATAAAATCATAATATTCTGTAATATTTTATGTTTAAAGTTTTAACGAATCGTGTACCGGCTTCTATATTCAGCTTGTTTAGAGAACGCCATTGTGAACCATATCGACTTTCTTAACAGGTAAGAGAAATCGTTTAATTTCCTATCCATCGTATCATATTGAGACTTAAAATTCACATAATTTAATTGTTAGAAAATAGGTAATAAATTCCAAGTCGAATTTTTTATCAACAATTATTAATTTTTGCATAATATTAAAATTAAATTTGACTGTTCGTCTCAAAATCCTATGATACGATATAAGAGCGCCATTTCGGCGTATAAATTTAAGATTAAAAACGTGCTTTAATTGTTTCTATAAAGCAATCATTGATTCAAAAGTTATTAAAAAAATTGACACTTATTTTTAAATATTTTTGTCTAAATTATCAACTTGACCTTCAATTACGGTTCAACGGTTTTTTCTAGAACATTTTTTTCTTTCAGCAGTGAAATCACTTTACGAAAATGGCACAAGAAGCTGATATGCCAACATTTAAATGTGTACTCGTTGGAGATGGTGGTACAGGAAAAACAACTTTTGTCAAACGGCATCTTACTGGTGAATTTGAGAAAAAATATGTCGCAACATTGGGTGTCGAAGTCCATCCATTAGTTTTTCATACGAATCGTGGTCAAATTCGTTTCAATGTATGGGATACGGCTGGACAAGAAAAATTTGGTGGATTACGAGATGGTTATTATATTCAAGGACAGTGTGCTATTATTATGTTTGATGTTACTTCAAGAGTTACATACAAAAATGTACCAAACTGGCATCGGGATTTAGTTCGAGTGTGTGAAAATGTACCTATTGTTTTATGTGGAAATAAAGTTGATATTAAAGATAGAAAAGTCAAAGCCAAAACTATTGTATTCCACAGAAAAAAGAATTTACAAGTAAGTAAATTGTGAAATATGATTACCGAGCCAATAATATTTTTACACTTATTATAAAATAAAAATTTGTTAGTTAAAAAGAAATTTTATCTCCCTGAAATTATTCATGTTTAAGTTGTTAAAATTTGTACCTTTATAAACTAAAAATCTACCAGTAATTTTTGTTAGTTTCGTTGAAAAAGCAAATCTTAGGGCTTTGTTATATCTAAATTGGAGTTTTGTAACCGTTTCTATATTTCCCGCCATTTTTAAACGTATCGATTAATCTTCAATATTGATTACATGAAATATATTTATACAAAGCTGAATACTGTGTTGATTGTTTATGAATATATTACGATTACAAAAAATAAATTTATTTTATAATGTTTGGAGAGTATCAACCGCTAGATGATTAGATATTTTTTTCTGGTCTTATTTTATATTTGAAAGGCGGGAATAAATTCTCAAGTACTAACGAGGGATCTGGTGTATCGAATAAGATATGGAAGATAATTTATAACCTTTTCATTTCATAATTATATATTATTTATGTTATTGTATTATTATTTATGTTGGAGCCAGTATAAATGTTTATATTCTT
>CM035593.1:14797690-14850690 GCA_020423425.1 Chrysopa pallens | reverse complement strand
TTCTACAAAAAGCTTGCATATGTGTGTGTTGTCTGACAGCGATATGAAATCGAACGCTTTATCCAAAATTCACCAAACTAAATAGTCTTCTTATTTTCTCTATGTGATCTACGAAGCTTTTGGTTAAAATCGGACTCCCGGGCCATCAAATGGGCCAATATTCGTGTAATTTTCGAATCGAATCTTCTAAACGATCTTCTGCAAACTTAGTATGATCACAAATCATTTTAAGCTCTATAATTTTTATTTGAAACATTCCACTGAGAAAAAATTCAAATATAAGAGAAAAATTTAAATTTACATGATAGCAAAAGAAAGTGCTCTGACGCCTTGCAGCAGTTTTCTGGTTTTTTTGTTTAAATGATTAAAATTAATACAAGTGTGATGTAATTGTGCAGTTGTGCATAATTAAAAATGGCACACGCGTTTTCAAGGTTTTCTTAATGAACCGGATTTTTAAAAACATTTTTATGCTTATCCACGACTTTGTTAAAAGAAAAAAATGTCAATTATCATTACCATTTATATATGTTATGAAAGTAATAAAAGTTTTTTTGGGTAAATAGTCTATTGTAATGAAATATTTTATTCAAATTTGAGTAATATAATACGGTCTAATATTTTAATTTACATAGTCAAACCGTTATACCACCAGGTACCACATATTTTTCGAATCCTCGAGTCTTATAAAAAATAATAGATAAGTTTAAGCTACCATTACTTTTCTTCATGCAACATAGATATCTTTCTTCACTGTATAAATAAAAACAAAATATTAAATGCACTACAGTGAAAAAGCTTGTAAAGTACCTAAGTAGAGCACCTAACAGATTTTGTTTTAAAGGTAAGATAGAAAAATCACTTAAAAATGCTAAAATTCAACAAAAATACCAATATGGGATGCACAATAAATTTTTTTTTATGTGTAACATCTTTCCGCTTTGTGTCTTTGAGAGTAATTTCGTGAAAAGGTACGGAAATGCATAACTGTGTTAAAGTGTAACAGGAAATTTGGAACGTGCGCGATATTTGAAATATTTATTTACGAATTATATGTAAACTAGATTTTTTTATATGAGAGTGATTTTATGAAAATTGTAACACTTTATTGTGCAACACGGTTTGTAAAATTTGTAACATATTATAGAAGTTGTACATACATATATACATACCAACGAAGAAGGCAAACTGCCCTGAAGAACATAGAATGGAAGAACGGCAGAACAGCATAGGCCGATGGCAACTGCAATGGGTTGCCGCAGAGAAGGGTAGGTTGACGCACCGCCTCATACCTCGGATCGACACTTAGCTTAACCGGAATCACGGCGAGGTCAATTATTATCTTACACAGATGGTGTCAGGACACGGGTGTTTTCGAGAGTATCTACACCGCTTTAAGCACGATGATTCTCCGGAATGCCCAGCCTGCCCAGGAGTTGCTGAAGGAGCGGAGCACGTCTTCTTTGTGTGTCCTCGTTTCGATCCACAACGTGAAGATTTGGAAAGGATCCTGAACCAGAGAATGTAACCAGATTCATTAGTTGAAGCAATGTTATCATCAGAGGCTGCCTGGAATGCTACCAACACGTTTGTGACAGAAGTCCTCACAGACTTGCGTTCCATCGAAAGAGCAAGAATTACAAATGATAGAAGGAAGGAAGATAACACCTTAGCCACCAGAAGGAAGAGCAATAGTGCTGCCCCCACGAAGTAATGCCTGACGGTGGATTCCGTGAGGGATAAGAAGACAGAAGAAAAGGGGTTTAGGGTTTAGTTTGATGACGCTGCGTCGAGTCTTCACATCCGTAAAAAGGATTCCCCCCTCTTAAAAAAAAAACATACATACGTCCATTCATTCATGCATGCAAACATGAATTAATTGTAATTTAATTTTCAAATTTTGTTATGGTATTGAGTCTAGTTTCACATTTAGATGTGAAATATAGCAAATTCAGTATCAGTCAACTACCCTATTACGTTTTAATATAGAGGCCAATATCGAAACTTTATATCAATTATTATAATAAAAAATTTTGATTAAATTTTTTTATCGCCTTGGTTATTCGAAACATAGGCATTTTTGGTATGAATAGTTAAAGGGTTTCTCCTCTACAATACCAAAAATTGATATATTTTCTTGAAGGTTACCTGAATAACTTATTACTAAGTTCTTATCAAGGTATTTAATTACATTTTGATAATGATAATTTGTAAAATAATATTAGGCCAGTAAAATAACGAATTATATGTAGATATATGAATACATAAACATATTTTATTGTTACATCCATAAATTGAAGGCGCCGATTTTGTAATTTTTTGAAAGATTGTTTTATTTATAAACTTATATAAATGAACCACTTTTTACTAAGTGGAAATTTACCACATCCATACGTAAAATTATATCCATTTTACTGGTCTAATATTAGCGAAGCATTGTTCATTTTGTTCAGTTTAAATTGAATGTTTCAAAAATAAATTATCATATTTATACATTTAATCTCATTCGAAGATTATAAAAAAATAAATTAATATATAATCCGTGATCTCAATGATTCATTTTTTAAATAAATATGAAGCTTCTATTCATTAAAAAGTTATACAGGTTGTCTAGAAACTAATTGGCCAAACTGTGGGAGCTGTTTATATACCCTAAAAACAACAATCATTTTCATGTTTTTGGCGAGTTTTATAGTGTTTTCCAAGACCGAAACACAGAACTTAATCAATAATTAATTAATTAATCCTCAAAAGGTTGTTTTGAGAACTAAATAGTATATAAATATAATACTGGTAATACAGAGAGAATTTTAATAATAATTTAAAATTGTTATATGTCAAATAACATTTAAAATTAATTTATTAATTTAAAATTGTTATCTGTATTTGATTATTTCAACGAAATTAAAAATTTTATAAAAATAAATAATAGTGCATTTTTTAATTTTCATTGTTTATTATTATCTCATTTTTCAGATATTATTCCCTTTTCTTTACTATATAGAAAAAAAAAATGTTGTGTATCTTATATATTTAAATGAGCAATTCTTGTATATATATATAAATATATATATTTATATCATATATATTTAAATGAGCAATTCTTGTATATATATAAATATATATATTTATATATATATAATTGGAATCTCGGAATCGGCTCCAACGATTTTCATGAAATTCAGTATATAGGGGGTTTCGGGGGTGATAAATCGATCTAGCTGGGAATCATTTTTAGAAAATGTCATTTTATTTATCGATAATTTTTTATAATGTAATGATATGTTTCTTTAATGTTTATAGTCATTTAGTTATTGCAGTGGCTAAGTGGTAGCGTGCAAGGCTCTTATCCAGAGATCCCCCTTTCGAATCCCAGCTCGACCGACGAGTAAAATTAATTTTTTTTTAATTTTATTAATTTTAAACCCAACCCAAACCAACAAAACAACACAATAAAGTGAATAATATTTTTAAAAGAAGATTTTGTTATTATAATTGTATAATTTTTTATAATGTAATGATATATTTGTTTAATATTTAAAGTCATCGGAGTGGCTAAGTGGTAGCGTGCTGGACTCATCTACCGCCTCGACGTAATATAATTTCCAAAAAACACAATTTATAAAAAAAAATACCGAGCAAAGCTCAACCAGATATTATAAATAAATATATGAAGTATTTTATATGTATTGTTAGACAACACCATCTATTATCTATGTAAAATAATAAAAAATTATTTTCTAATCGAATTTGAATCTATGTATGGGTGTTAAAATACATACTATGATAGCCCAAAATGTTGTTGACACGCATAAATACATTGTATATTGAGTATAGGAAAAACAACTATGACTACTAATCCATAATTTGTTTACCAATTTCATAATATTTTTTAAAATGTTCCGTTACTAATGTATGCTAATGTATAGAATTACCAACAATATTAATTTGATAAATTTTTATAAATTTAATAAACTTTTATTCCATTACTAATATATGCCAATGTGTAGAATTACCAACAATATCAATTTGATAAATTTTTATAAATTTAATAAACTTTTATTTAATTTTTTATTAAATTTAAGAAATTATAAAATACTAATAATAAATAATCATGCCAAGATGATATATATTATGCCTGGTATGCCATAAAACAGATAAAGCAAAAATGCCAATACAAACTAAAAATAATAGAGCTTGTATTGGCAACGTGCCCTTATAATCAAAATAAGTCAAAAAAATAAGGTCAGATTATACCACCATCCAAAGACCAACTGGTCAACACGTCCGTAAACTTCGTGCAAGTCACACATGAACAAGCAAAGTCGCCGATAAGCATACATTCATACAAGACAGTATGTACGAACAGTGCATATTAAACCACGTGACATATGTACAAATAATTTATTATAATAAAATAATATTAAAATATTTCAAGTTGTTTCATTTAAATTAAATAAAAATACAAGTAAATCTATAAACCCTACAATTGGTAACACCGCGACAAAGAACACGTACATCATTTTTGGTTACTCCACAAGCTGCAGTTGATATAAGCGAATCGTACCTTTCAAAAAAGATTAAAACTGGGCTGGATTTCCTCGTCTATGGGCCTGGCGATTTAAGCCTTCATTTAATTATTCCCAAGAAACTACGTTTGAATAACTTTGTAAAGAAATGGATTAAACATATTTTGGATTGACCATAAACGATTAGAGGTGCTTGGTTTAATTAATACACAATAATGTAATGTTAATACATCCGCCACATGGATGCCATAAACTTATATTATATAATGGAAGCCATAAAGCTATTTTCAGTTCTTTAAAGGTAAAATATTCATGCGAGTGTGATAAATTTATGATATTAAATTCTGGAAGATGTATCACGAAATACAACGCCGCAGATTGAAATCAATGACCATTCGATAGTTACCTTTATCACGAATGACGTAACGGAAAATGTTCAATGAAATCGAAAATTATCACATATATTCCAAATAAAAATAAGTATTTAAAAAAGTAAACTCTAAAATTTGCGTTTGGATACTCCTGTATATTCAGACATTTTGGAGAAATGTTCTTTATACAAAAAAAAAGCAGTACACAGGTCCTCCAACCGAGGAATGGATCTTGTGCATATCATATGATGAATAGTGCCATGAACAGTGAGGAGGGCACTTCATATGTAAGGATTTTTATTTGTGATTTTTGTAATAAAAAAAAATTTGTAATTTTTTATATGTTTTTTAAAATTGTTTCGTAAAGAATATTATTTAAAAAAAACTCGTGGGTCAAGTAAATGTATCTATTAATACCTCAGCAACTAATGGTGACTTGGTGTAATTTATCGTTAATTTGTGAAAAACAAAAATGTATTTTGATTTTGTTTACATGTGGATTGAAAGCGTAATTGATATGATTTATTCATTAGACTTTCATTGTATATGCCAATAAATATTTTTCTTTAAAAAGTATAACATTTTCAATAATTAAATATGATTTTACACATCCAATAATGTATTTTTATAATTGTAATTTTCTGCAAATATTTTTTAATGATATTTAATATTATTCAAAACGGAAAATACTATTGAGAAATTTTAAAATGAAATTTTGGGAGAAAAAAATGTGTAGTTTTCCGTTTCAAACTTTAAATAAACCCAAAGTTTAAATAAGATAATCTTAATAGTTGTTTTAATTAGATTTAAATTATTTGAATTTAAAACAATATTAGATATTTTGAGACATCAATCAAATGGTAATTATCGAGTTATTTAATATAAGAAAAACTTTATCAATTTTAACGATTTGTATTTGTGCTGCCTATTTAAATACACAAATGAATAATTCTAGAAGAGGAAAAGGGATTTTGTATTTTAGATTGACGTATAATTTTATCATACTTTTTTTTTTTTATAAATAAGGGATTATATCAAAATTAAATAAATTAACAGATGTTTTAAATTTGATATAAACCTTAATTTTTAAGGAATGAATAACAATAACACGCTTTCGAATGAAATATATAGTACTTCACCGAACATTTAAAATAGAAAAATAAAAAATAAATTTTATGAACACAAAATATAATTGGATGTTATTTAGCAATTTGAAATTTACTGATCAACGAACGACTGCCATTATTTTCCTGTAAAATATAAAAATATATGGCAGTTGAATCATTTGTAAATCAAATTTAATTCTAAATTCAATTTTTAATTAATTAGTAGATTAATATAAATACCTTAATAATATATTCAAATATTTACGAATAATTAAAAAATAAATACGGTTAATTCTTTTAAATAAAAGATCATTTAAAAACTAATTAGATGTACTACGGCAATTTGACCACAAATACACCACTTCTTATAAAAACAGCTAGATATACCTATACTAGTAACGATCGCAGATTTTTACGCAAAGTACTCAAACGCAAAGAAATTTTGTATTTATTTTAGATTTCTTTTTTTGTAAATCAAACTTTGAAATCGTTAAATGAAAAACTATATTTTGAAAAAATAAAATAAAATCGTTACCTTATTTATTTATAAAAGGTATGTAGATTTTTACAATTTCAATTCATTTTTAAAAAACTGTTCAAAATAATAATGATTAATCAAAAATTTATGAAATAAAATATTAATTTTATTGATACAGTACCGTTCGCACTAATTTACACTGTCTAACAGAATGAAACATATATTTCAATATATAAATAAACTTTATTTTACAAAAAATTTTGATGTCCTATCTGAATACTATGTATGTACTTATATGATACTGACACAAATTTTCCTACGTGCTAATAATTACCAACTTCCGCTGTAGTTTATTGTACGGAAAAATCTAAATGTAGATAGACTTCTTTTTTTTATGCATAAGACATATATTAGAAATGTATTTTGTGGTGGATGCAAAGTTTAATAAGAAAAGTTCATATTTACATCAACAATTAGAAGTATAGTGATATTCAAAAATATATTCGAAACTTAACATATATAAAACCGCAGTATTAATTACTTAACTGTCATGAATCAGAAAAAATTAATGGTCATGAATAAAAAACATATATAGTCTCTTTCCATAAAATATAGCTTATCAAAGTACATAATAACTTTCCATAACTTGGATCAGAAATCAAAGCATTAAAATTTTTCGAGAATATTAAAACAAACCACTTTTCGTGTTGCATGATAGCAGATTTTTGTAAGTATATTATAGTACAGGAATTTTCCTAACAAAGTTGACCATAAATGCATATTTTACCCTTCCCTTCATATGTTCTATACCTGCCATATTATTTGACATATTCAGCACAAAGTATGAGTTATAAATAGCGCATTAGTAAGTTAGAGACCAAACTGAAGGAGTTGTTTCTCTGCACCTCAAATAAAACAAAAATAATATAAATAATTTTTTTCTTAGCTCGAATATATTAGAAAAAACCCGACTTTTAAAATTTTTGGGTTTATTTTGTTTTTTAAGTAAAGGACCCTGTCTCCCATTTGATTATAGCTACAAAAAATTTAATTATATAATTGAAAAATTTATTTAATTTGTTAAACGACTATAAAAGCTTTCATTGGGTTTTCCCAGATTGAAAAATAAAACGTTATTATTCACTTTGTTCATATTAATAATGTAATAATAATTAATTATAATACACATTATTAAATAAGAAACTCTTCATAGCTGTATAAACTACGTATTTCGTTTATTACGTAAATAATGCGTCATGTCTAAAAGTGAACCATAAAAAGTCCTCAGTGAACCGCTAGTTTAAATACTGCTGAGAACATGGCAAACTTTTGGATTCAAAGTATAAGCACTGGTGTTGAATGGATAATATTTTATCGGCAAAATATATACATCTTAAGGAAGTACGAGCGCCAGGCGGGCTGGGGATAGGTATCGACTCTAGCGCGGTAAGGGGAACGCAGTAACCATATGATTTTTTTCAATATATAGATATACATTTAACATTGGCTAGTGGCGGCATTTATTTTTCTTTTAATTAATACACTTTAATTAGTCGGGCAAGTGTAAATGTTTTTGAATTAAATTGATCACTAATATATTTACTTTCATCCATAAGTTTTTAAAAAATATTCACCGACAGTTTTACGAGAAAAATACAGAAATGTATCAATGTTTGAAGGTTACCCCATAAGACCAATGTTAAATTGCTCAACTTTAAAGTTAATTATTTATTTAAATGATCGGGCAATCTCCTTCAAATTTTTGGAATTTGTTAAGACATATTTAAACTTTGTATTAAAAAAAAATAAAGCCTTTTATCAAAAGTTGCCTTGGTGCTCGTACTTCCTTAATTCAAGAAACAGACTCAATTAGAGACTTTGATTATTATATTATAATAACCAAAATGCAATATAATCACCTCGATAAATGATAAGAATTCCTATCAACAAATGAATCAGATATTTTTAGGAAGTGACAAGTAGGGAGAACGAAACAATATATTCGTTATTATTTGTGCTAGTGTACAATTACATCTTCCTGTTGGAGTGTTCCCGAAAATACTGTAAGAATTATATGATAAAAGATAGTCCACCACACAATTTAGGTTTGCTGTCTAAAGAGCATAAAAAATTTACTTTTTTAGTTTTATTTATACCGTGGTTCACTGCGTACTGGGCGGTGGTTCACTGTATCCACTATCCAGTACACAGTTAACACCATGCCCATCGCTTTAACAAAAATACAAATATCTTACAAAAATATATAATTTATGTCCATTTTTATACACACATTTCTAGTAAAAAATTCAAAATAAGTATATTTTATTAAAAGTATAGTTATACAACTTCCGAAGTAATATCTCAATTCAATTAAAAATTGGCTCACAGTTGGAAAATTTATCCTATTGATAATCAATCATATGTTAGGTTGTTAAACAATTAAAATTGTTACCATATTTATTGAATTAAAAAAAAAAAAAATGAAATATTCATGTCGTCACATTTTTTGGTTGCGAAGTATACTTAGTTGCCAGTCAATGTGTAGGGGCTGGTATATTATGACTACCTGGGTGTGTGTAATATGTAATTTTGAATTATATAACTAAATTTCATGGTTCATACAAAATACATTTTAAAAATATTGATTACGAATTTATCCATTAAATAATTGACC
Organism: Chrysopa pallens; assembly: GCA_020423425.1. NCBI lineage: Eukaryota > Metazoa > Arthropoda > Insecta > Neuroptera > Chrysopidae > Chrysopa > Chrysopa pallens. Next base: position 14,841,532 of record CM035593.1, on the reverse strand, counting down.
GAATGAAATGAGGTCTATGTTTAAACTAGCTGATTGGTCGTTTGTCATTATATGTACCTATTAATACGGTGAACAAGAAAAAAACAGTTACCACTTGGGGTAGGAAAACTACCCTACTTTTCTCAATTTTCACAGTGAAGCAGAGATTAGTGATGATGAATGTTCCGGAGCTGTTCCACCACTTTTCCACATTCTCCGGCTTACTAATTGGAGTATATATGTTCGATTGGAAGTCTGGTAGACAGTTTATTGCATTCAGGAATAGTACTGTTTAAATGCAATTTCAAAAAATACTAACTTTTCTATTCAGGGTAAAAATATTCGATTTTCTAAAAAGTTTTATTCTATAGCAACCTAAGAGGATGAAAAATGAATATTTTCTTATTACCCCTGTTTTCTGTACATTCAGGAACATTGCGAGTTATTGCTTATTTCTGAGTGAGGTCTACAGCTTACAGTACTACTATTAATATCGATTTGAAATAAATGATTTCTTATTATTAATACCTTTCTGATAGTGACTGTTTTCACTCCGAAAAACCAATGGAAACATATAACCACCTGTTTCAAAATGGGTATATGAACCGAAACAAAATTATCACAATTATTATTAAAAAAAAAAAAAAAAAAAAATTGAGTCAACTTAGAATCAATTTTGTATGTTATTGGTTATTGAGCAGTCAGTCTTGGGAGGTTAGTGGATTAGCAAGGGTCGATTTAAGCTATGCATCGCAATTTTTACTTGACTTTTTTGATTTGGCTAGAGCGAAGATACTGATTATATCATCATACTCAATTTCTTATACAAGTTAACCAAGGTTTTAACGATTTTAAAAGAATACCATTACAAGAAGAAAAATTTCGAAAGAAGAACAATTTCTACGTAAGGAAAAAGAGTAGTGTGCTGCACCCCTAACATAGTCCAACCCTTTGCGAGAGTCTCTCGGGTGACGGACCTAAGCAGAAATCCAGCACTGCAGCTGGCTTTGTCGCCAACTGCAAACTACTCAGTTTACCGGGGTTGCGCCTCTAAATAATTAATCGAAAATCTATTTGTCAGGTATATGCCTCCGATCATTACTAACAACAGTTATTAAAATAAAATGTATTTTATATTTTTAAATATTTTTTTCGACATAGAATATTTGATGCCTTCCTTTTTGTGTCAAGATTGAATATGCCTTGTTTGATAACATTTTGATAATTATGTTTTTCCTTACTTGTGGAAGAAACTTGGAAGAAAAACAATGGACCTAAATTAAATTAGAAATTGTGTTTTTTATTGATGTCTGGCGCAAGTGTAGTTTATTTAAATTACTTGGAATAATAATACATGATATTTTCTTTAAGGCGCGAAATATTATTATAAAATATGCATATATAGGGAGATTACGATATCCGTGGTGAATCGATTTGACGATTCATTCTGGTAAAACAAGGCAAAATAAGACGAAAATGAAGAATACCAATTTTCGAGTTATCGACACTTTGTTTTTTAGAAATTATTATGTTTATGTCATATAAATACTACAATTTAAAACATGTTACAAGATTTAATAATTATTTTTTGTTAAATGACCATAATTTAAACAAAATTCAAGCACAAATAATCGAAATTTAATTCGTTTAAAAAACACTTTTATATTTAATACAACTATTAAAAATACATATACGCCATTTTCGACTGTTATTAACCCATTAATTTCAGGGGTGTAGTTTGCACGAGTCGGATTGGTTTTTGGCCCCTACGTTCAACCTGTGATTAAACTACTCATGGATTTGTGGGGTGTAGTTTGCACGGGTCGGGTTGGTTTCTGGACCCTACTTTCAACCTGTGATTAAACTCGTCATGAATAACTCGATAAATAGGCGAAAACTCGAAAATTGGTATTACTCATTTTCATACAAAACATACATATATTCATTAAAAAAAAAACATTTTTCTTACATTATTTTGGTGTAATAATTCCTGTATTGTAGGAATGGATGTACTCTGATATTAAAAACAATAAAAATTATCACTTGTTATTGTTATCTATATTTCTATAAAACAACACATCATATTATTAATTGACTACTGTCGGTATAAAAGATATTTATTATTTAGTAGGTTATTGTTAATTTTTATTACCTAGTTTATTATAATTTGTTATAGATTGTTTGAAAGCAACACTAAATTTAATAAAACATCAATTTTCACAATTTTAGTTTTAAGCACGTTATTATTGTTATGATACTATAGTTTAGACACATAAGCAGATATACTATACCACTATATAATATACTTTATCAGACATAGGTGAAGTTTATCTAAAAGTTAACATTGTTAGTCGTTAATTCGTTTATTAGCAAAATTACTCCGATAATCGTTAAAGCCTTAATTTTTCGCTTAAGGTAATCGTAAAAAAACTCCATAGATAAATTTGTTCGAAGTAAGTGAAGAATTAAATACTTATACAGATGTAGTTACATAGCGTAACATTTATCATATAGTCTCTATTAAAACTTTGTTCCCCTAATCTGTTTGGCAATAAATCTAAACCATCCGCAATCAATTTCATTCAGCCCCGACGGTTCGCGATCCAAAAGTTTGAGATTTTTGTTTTATTGTCTATTGTCGCCGTGAAAGCTACTATTTTTTACACGTTTTTCTTGTTAAATCATAAACTTGTATTGCACAATTCTTTCCAATTGTATTTCTGCACCACATTAATGATCAGTTGTAGCTTCAGAGAAAATTGATATAATAATTCTCTATCATGGCACAGCTTAGTTTCTCTTCTGCTTTAATAACTTCGATTGCTACTACTATGATGTTCCCAGCAGTATGTTAACTAGCGTCGTATTTCTTGTTCTTGGTTGATATGTGTTATTAATTATTTTACTGTTAAAAATCAAACCTATTTTTTATTTAAATTGATTAAATGCTTATGTGAAATGTAAATAAAAATAATTTGACATAAGGACCTGCAACAAAAGTTTTTGAAAAAACTTTGGTTAACTTTTATACCAAAATTAACGTTTTTTTTTTTTTTTTAATACACACTATTTAGTTTTCTATTCAAACTACCACTGGTGGGCAATATACGTGTTAGGTATATGTTCATTAAATTTTAAGTATGTGTGTTGCTTTTATGGGTAGCTAAATGGTAAACACTTAACGTTCACTGTGGACGCAGTTTGCCATACTCTTCTGAAATTGTTCGCTTTCTAGAAAGGGGGATCTAGAATGTACAGAAAATAGAAAAATAAGGTTTGTTGCATAGAAATACTGGCTGTACAATTGCTTGGTACCTTTGAGTAATGTTATTTTACAGTTGGGTAGTGAACGTTTAGTCCATTCCCATGTCCATTTCCATAGTTTATGGCACTATATTTTAAAATCGGATTAACGTTGACAAATAAGATGCTATTGCTCTTACACACTTGTTGTATATCTGCTTATGTTACTGGACTATGTATTATTTCATGATGAACAAAAATACTTTTTATATTAAATATGTGCATGGAAATCAACATATAATATTCAATACACGCCATTCATTTTAACATGTGCAATCGCTTGAATAATATCTGTATCTGTGAAAAAGGTACAGTTTTTAAATTTTTGTATGCTTATTTATTTTTTAATCATTTCGTGACTATTATAATACGAGGATAATGTAGATTAAGACCTGCTAATACTTGTTTACTATAAAAATAATAATGAGAAACAAAACAATTTTTTCAGATATTAATTTGAATTCCAGCATTTCGATTATGTATATAATCGTAATTTACTAATTTTTTTAACATAATACATAATTTTAATTCGGATTTTTTATTATGTACATAATTTAAATTCTGAATTAAAATTATGTACATAATAAAAATGTCATATTTAAAATTATTAAATTAAATAAAATTATTAAATAAAGAAATTATTAAATTAAAATTATGAACATAATTTTAATTCTGAATTTTCATTATGTACATAATTTTAGTTGAAATATTTTTACTATATACATAATTTTAATTCAACCATTTTTTAAATATTATATTCACTATATCTAATGTCAATGCTCGCCAAGATCGCATATATACTATGCGTTCTCATCAAAATTAGTTATTGCTTCGAAAATATATGCGCACACAATCGAAATTGGTCGCATATTGGTTGAAAGACCGTCAAATTATTAAAAAATTTAAGTCAAATGGAATGGAGGAAGACTTAAATTCGTTTCAATTTGTAGTAACTGAAGAAGCCGTAGTGAGTCGGTATAAATATACCTGCCAATCAAATGAAGTAATAGGTGGCCATTTTGATGATGATTTTCGTATTTATTTTGCAATATTAATTCCATTAATGGAATCAACACTGAAGCAGTGCAAACTAACATTTCTGTTTAAAATACTGCGGGAAAAAATGTGTGGAGAGAATACAACATTTTCAAAGAGTTTTCGAGATATTGCGTGCGATGCGATAGATTCAGAAACCTTAACTAATTGCCAAGATTTTCATGGGCTAAATTCAATTAATGATGATGAATAAATCTTTGTGCAGTTTAACTGGTGTAGGCTTTATAATATTTGGATTTCTAGTCAATGAACTTCCAGACACAAAAGCATATAAACTTGACAAAAAAACGGGGCTATTAATTGCGTTGGCTAAATTAAACGCGTCCTAACTTTTACAGCACTCGCTATAAAAGCACTCATGTTGAAAATAAATATAAATATAAACAGAATATTTTTGAACTCCATATTAAATTAATCGTGAAAAATTAACACATAATAAGCTAACGCTGATAACTAGTCGCAGATTAAAGCCGGTTTTTACTAGTTTCCATAATACGTTTTAGATATGCTGTTATCTGTTGCAGCCGGTAAATTTTCCTAGCGATATGTATTCACGATATACAAAGCTTTATTCAACCCAATTTGCTCTTTGTTAGCTACGAGTATACATTCAATTTCATCAATATAATGATCTTACTGGTAATAAGTCACCCAGGCCAACTAAATGGCGGCAGAAAAACTGTATTTTTATCACCCTTTTTTGGATTTTCGTCAATAACTCCTTAACCATGTAAGTTTGAAAAACTGTTCTCTATTACATTTTTTAAAGTAATTCTAGTTTTCTATAAAATAAGAGCAGATTGGTTTTTTTTATGTCAATTATTTACATAAATGGAGATGGCTATTGAGGTAATGGGAATGGTGGCCGAAATACTGCGATTTCGTCGAATTTGTTACCGGATTTTTGCCAGTATCTCCTTTTAAGAAAGTTTACCTGAATAATTTTCCAAACTCACATGGGTAAGATGTTATTGACGAAAATCATAAGAAAGTGCAACAAAATTGCAGTTTTTCGGCCACCACGCCAAAGCCAATATTTTAAGAGCCATATCTCTATTATCATTTGATTATAAAATTGATCTCATTTTATAACAAATTTAAATTATTTTAGGAAAGAATCCACAGTAATTTTCCAAACTCATATAGTTAACAATTTATTGATGGAATTCCATTAAAGTTTTATTAAATCCATTAAAGTTTTATTAAAGTTTCATTAAAGAATTATTAAAGTTTTATTAATTTTTTATAGTCTTCAACCTCTGTTTATGCAATAGCTATTACGTTTGTGTTTATAAAGTGATCAATACAAAATAATAATTCGTTATACAAGTTTAATATATCGATAATTTTTTATAATGTAATGATATATTTTTTAATATTTATAGTCATATAGTCATTGGATTGGCTAAGTGTTAGCGTACGAGGATCTTATGCAGAGATCCCGCGTTCGAATCCCGGCTTGACTTACGAGTATAATTAATTTTTTTTTACAATTTAAACCCAACCCAACCCAACAAAACAACACAATAAAGTGAATAATATTTTTCAAATAAGATTTTGTATTATAATTGTATAATTTTTTATAATATAATAATATATTTTTTTAATATTTAAAGTCATTGGAGTGGCTAGGTGTTAGCGTGCTGGACTCGTCTTCCGCCTCGACGTAATATAATTTCCAAAAAACAAAATTTATAAAAAAAAAAAAAATACCGAGCAAAGCTCGGTCATCCAGGTACTATTTTAATTATGTATGTTATAGAGTACGAGATCCCGCTGCAGGATTAGTGCGCTCATCGGTTTTTTGCTTAAAACCAAATTTTTATGTTTATGTTTATAATTAGAAGAATATATATTTTCCAGGTTGCCTATAAAAATTTGGCCGCCAGTATTTTTAATTAAATTATTTTGAATTGATTTTTGGTAAAAAATATCGTTCATTTGTTTTTATAAATAAAATAACGTCCACATCACAGCAATTTATATGAAGATTCTAAAAAATCACGGTTGCCGTTGTGCACCTGGCCGCACCTCTTCGCAGCAAGGTGTAAACAGGTATGCTTTTGTTACATTTATACGTTCATAACGTTTATTTATTAATCATATATCAAATTAAAGCTATTTTTTTTTATTATCATATATAATTGCCTAATTAAATTCACCCGCAAATAAGGGTTGCTGGCGTTTAAAAATAATAAATATTTACGATAGAGTGAAAGAGAGTTATCGCGCGTAACATCATTTGTCAAACCAGGATAGCGATTGCGGGTATTTTTTGGAGTATTTATTATAAGTCGTCTCTATTACACCACGGTGGTTGAGAACACTAACATTCCGCGTACGGGCAATGGCTTAAAAGCCGGCAATCACTATCCTCGTCTGACAACTGATGCTACGCACCAAATCTCTTTCACTCTACCTTTTTATTATAATTTACTCTACCTTTTTTTAATATTTATTTTTTTTAACAGCCAGCAACCCTTATTAAAAATAATCTAATTAAAAATACTGGCGGCCAAATTTTGATATGCAACTTGGTAAATATCTATTATCCTAATTATAAATAAACATAAAAATTTCACTAATCCTGCAGCGGGATCTTATACTAATACTTGAGTAGCAATTTTTTCGAATCAAAAGAGTTTATAAATAGTGTTGTGTGTTTTTAAGAATCAAATATTCGAACTTTTCGAACCAATATTCTTATATATTTTTTTTCTATATCTTATGGTTTGAAATACGGGTTATGGATCTATGTGACACAAAAGGGTACCGGACTGATTCTAAATTGGTTATATTTCAACTAGACTGAATACCATAACAACTTAAAAATCAAATTAAAATTAATTCAAAAACAAAGAAATTGTAAGCTAGCAATAATTATTTTCTTTTCTATCTCTTTCTTGAAAACGATGTTTAGCATGTGATTTAAATGGAGATACTAACAGTTTACGTCATACGTAGGTATTTACCTCTTTGTTTAATTAGAAATTTTGAATGTCCAAATCTTGCTTATTTAAAAAAAATAAGTTCAGATCCATGGTCGTGAAGTAAACACGCTGCAATTAAAGTAATACAAAAATTTAATCCAGTTTCTGATTGACCGGTTATGTTTATTCACGAAATTGAATACATTGTTAAAATTCCAGCTCGATATTATTTTTAGTTATCTTGATGACCCACGGGCAATCCAAATGGTACAAATTCGGAAATTAATTAATTAACTAACTCAATGAACCCCAATACGAAAATTTGTTACATGTCGATAAAAGTGTATGTAAACTGTTTATAAAAAAAAGGTCTTTTACGAGAGTTGTTTGTTTTCAAAAAAAAAAATATTTTCTGCCTTTGAATCTTTAATGGTTCAAAAGTTGGGTCATGGATTCATTGAATCCAATAGACGGATTTTGCACATTCACTTTTTATGTCTCATATACGTGACTAAAGTTTCAGTTCACTATCTTTTTTCTTTTTTGAGTTATCTTTATGACGAACAGACATACGGACGGGTTTGTGGGATTATAGTAATTAGGTAATTCTTTGAACACCTATACCAAAATAATGTCTTCCATATTTTCTAGCGTTACAAACTTTAGACTAAAATTATTATTCTCTGACATATTGAATATATATATATATATATATATATATATATATATATATATATATATATATATATATATATATATATATATATATATATATATATATATATATTAGACTAAAAAATAATCTCATATATTTATCTATGTATATATCTATTTGTCTATCTATCTTCCGTTGTAACGTGTGGCCCGATTTTTGTGCAATTTGCTAGACATGTTTATAACATTCAATTTACTGTAGTGTTTTATACAAGTTAAACACACACACACACACGCGAGGAAACGTGCGAACAATAGGTTTCGCTCGACGTGAAACGTGCTAACATTAAGTTCCGCACAAAAAATCGTTACGTGTTCATTCGATCGCTAAATGTTATTCTTCATATTTTTTTAAACCAGGTGCCTTATATGAAAATCGATTCTTAAGGAGTAAGCACCAAAAATTGTAATATACTAGCTAAATTGGCATACATATCGAAATTGGCAAAAAACTCAAATTGGAGTCTGGTTATGCAGTTAGGCACTTTCTTTTACCTAGAGACATCATTTATTATAATTTTGGAGCAAAGTGATTTGACAACACTGCTTATGTATTGTTTGCTATGTTTGTTTTGAGTATAAAATGGCCTATAAAATTGTATTATTTCTAAATATATTGACTAATAACTAAAACGAGCAAATCACTGCAATACATTTAATAAGAAACAATACAGTATGTTTACATTATAAAAGGAGAATGTTTTTCTTAAAGTTGGAGTTACAAACTCTGAGTATGCCTAGTGACTGAGGTTATGAAGCCTCTGATGGCCTCTGATAATAAGTGAAGTAACGATTAGATCTTAGCAATGAACTTTTCAACTTGATTGACTTTCACTCTGGGTTTAGTATAACTATTTTGAGACATACTCATCACTCGAATATATAACGAATAGGCAGACAAGTACACAAATTTTCTATTCTACTTTTCCACGGTACCTATAATCAATAACTTCTTATCAGAATATAATACTCTTGTACGAAATTTTGTTCGTTTGATATTAATATCTTACAAATAACTGCCATAGGTAATTTCAAACTACTTTAATTAATTAGTTTCAATTATGAATAAAAAAAATTTAAACTAATTGCGAATAACATGTTCTAAAAGGGAAGTATTATTAATGATTAATAATAGTTATTGGCAACAAACTGTGTTACGATTATTTTTTTTAGTTTTCATTTATTAATATTGTCCATCCAAATTTAAATAAATTAGCATAAATATTTTAATTTTAGAACTTATTTCAACTAGATTATTAAGATATTTTTAAAAATAAATTAATACAATAAATTTAATTTTAATAAAGCTATTTTATTTTTATAAATCAATAATTTAGAATTTTGACTTTTTAAATTGAAATACCTTTATTCGGAAATATTATTTTTAATTAATTTTTAAAAACTATCAAGATATGGATGTTTAAAAATCTTGATTAAACAAAGAGCTTAATAATAATATAAACAAATGAAGAGTGACAATGTTTATTTTTCAGGTACTCCACAGTATCAATCGTATAAATCGCAGAATATGCCGATATGGGAATTATGTTCCCTATCCACTTGAAAGGTGGCAAAACCAGCGTTGGTGGTATAACACCTTGGTATAGCACGCGGTTGCAAAAATTAATTTAAATGGTATTCATGGACTGGTGAACGGTTTAGCTTATCTCATGATGACATGAATGATATAGGTATACTCGGCCTCTCATAACAGTGAAAACAAATTGATTTAAAGTAAGTTTTTGCCTTTTTAAAGCATTTAAATAAAAGCTTGTTTTTTAAAATATCTTCTTACTACTAATTTAAAAATATAATAAAAATACAAATTTATTATATTTTTTAATCTTTTTTATTAAATATTTTTTAGCAAGTTTCTAAATTTCTAAATTAATGCCTTAACTGTTAATAAAATAATTTTTTAATTTGTGTTCCGTCAAATTAATGGACGAAAATTATCAAAATAAAACGTCTATAAGCCGCTATGCCAAAAAACCAATGTTATAAACACTTTATTTTGAAGTGAATTATTTCATTAGATATTTAGTAAGCCCGAACAAACCTCCCACCCCAAAATTTTGACGATTCATGTAAAGGTTTTCAAGCTACATATAAAAAAATCAAGCTTTTTACATCCTTGCACGTACTACGTAAAGAAGACTTAATTTATTTAAATTGTTACTTGTAAAAAAAAGCTATAAAATGACCTGTCGTTGATTCGCTCGGAGCCTGGTTAGCACGGAACTTTAGAGTTGCGAAGTCCTTGGGAATGGCTCAAAAATATACGGAGTAGCTCAAAAATACATCGGATACGACTTGAACATCTAACTGGACAGAGGCCCCCTTTACCACTTTAAAAGGTAATGGATGGCCCGAAAATCTGAGCCATCCCTATCCGCCATCAGTGATAAGTTTCTGTGATAGTCCTTATATTTATTTTGTATGATACTGTGATTTTGACCGTCTTATATATTTCTTTCATCCTTTCGATTTTAAGTTTGTAGTCTATTATTATTTATTTTTGTTTTTAATATTTTTAACTGTAATTTGCATTATTTTATCCATACTATTAGTTTGATTATTTTCTATTACTCTTGTATCTTTCAATATTATAAAAGTATTTAAAAATTTTATTTTTAAAAGTGATATTTTAAAAAAATGTTTCAAAGAATAAAACAACTTTATTAAAAGTAAATTTATTGTATTCATTTATTTACAAAAATGTACAATTCATAATCATATAGTTTAAGTGTGAATTAAAAATGTATCTTTATGCTAATTTATTTAAATTTGGATGAATAATTAGTGGGTATAAATTATAAAAAAAAAGTAAGTTTACAATTAACAAAATTTTTATAAATAGCTATCATTAATCATTAGTTTGTTGCTTTTAGATATATATGTATAGGTAATTAGTTTAATGTTTAGCGTATTATCTGAAGGAACTGGCTGCTTTGAATAATAATTTTACATATGATGAAATTCGATTTAATGAATATAAAAAATGACTTGTTAAAAGTTGCAAAAGCATATTCTTTATCGTTAACCAGAATTATATCAGATGATTTTTCTCTTGTAATCAGAACCGGATTTAACCTTAGTGTCGCTCTTGGGCGCTATGCGAAACTTTTATTTTTAATTTTACATCAAATGGTTCTAGTTTCTATATAATACCATGTTTAAATAGGACTTTCAGCAATCGACCGAAACCTTTATAAACATTCTAGAACGCCTCAAATCCCAATTCGATCGATCTAGCCGTTCAAAAGTAATGTAGGGTTTACATCTAGACATCATATGAATATGGTTAAAAATGGCTTAAAAACGCCGATATCTGATTAAATGATTTGTGTGCTTTGCAATAAGAAGGAATGATTGAGCATTTGACAGAGGATTGCTTAGGCTGATAAAAATATTTGGCTGACACGTTTTAAAGGATTCTACTTCTTTCAGAAGTCATATTTTTATATGGGATACATGCACCTTGCCGAAATCTACATTAAAAATTAGTAAAAACGTTTTTATTAAAAACGTGACCTGTACTCGATTTGCTTTGGTGTATGTTACAGTTAAATTTCTTTAATGTAAAATTTTAGCATATAGGAAATTTTTTTTTGTTCTATTTTGTGTTGAAATCAAAATAAAGTATCCACTATATTTTGGAAAAAAAAAAGGTTTTCCAAACAATTTTCAATAAATCTTTTCTGACCTATTATCAACATTTAAAAATTGTTATTATTTGATTTTGAAATGTAAAATTACATTCTCGTGATTTTGCCTTTGATTTTGGCAATTACCAAACTCGATGTTCAGGGGATTATTTGAAAAAATTGAGAGTAGAATGAGAAGAAAAGAAACTCATACAACCAAATCTTACTATTAAATATATAATCGGTTATCCACAAATAGTTAAAAATTCAAAAAATTATTAGCTTGAGATAAATCAAAATGTTTTATTTCATTTTATTATGAGAATGTATTTAACTTAATTCAAAACTTCACGAACTACAGATTAACGTAAACTCTTTCTGGAGCAATGTCATTAAGCTCACAGAAACATGGTTATCTTCTAAAATTTCAAACAATGAAATAAGCTTTAACAATTACTCAGTTTTTAGAATGGAATGTTATTCTAAAATTAAATCTAGAGGTGGAGGTATATTAATAATCGATCCATTCCTCACTTATAACTACCTGTAATTTAGTTGTTGAACATATTTTCATCTCAGTCAAGGTTTCTTCAGAGTGTCTCATTATTGGTGCAGTTTATCTGTCTGCAGACTAATTATCGATTAACCTCTATTATAGTCATTGCTAAGATGGCGAAAATCTTCATGTGTCACCTGATGTACTTCTTGGTGATTATATATTATAATTGGTCTGAAACGGATTGAATTAACTATAAAACAAATAGTTCTTCAAGCAATTATAGGCTTATAGCAATTATAGACTTATCTATCATATTCAAGCAATTATAGGCTTTTTTATCCACTTGCTGAATCATAGCCAGTTTAATAGTGTTTTTAATAGATATGGTGATGTGCTGGATTTAGTTTTTTTTTTACAAAAGTCTTACGTTTTTTATTGTCTATGGACATAACTGAATCCAAATTCTGCCTTGGGATTAATAATAAGTATCCTCCTCATATTTCAGTTGTTCATAATGTTTCGTTTGAATTGGACAAATTTTATAACAACGATTTTTAAAATTGTAACTATTGTGTGTTAATGATATCTTAAATATTACTGATTGATCCATATTGAATTTCATGTCTTTCTATGATTTTCATACCTCTTTCTACAATTGCCATTAACTATGCCATAAATTATTTTGTTGCAACCAAATGTTTCTTTAAATCAATTTTTCAATATTCTATAATGAATTAATATATTTAACTATTAAGAAAACATTTGCTCATGCAAAATATAAGAAGACAGGTTTATACCGTTACTATTTAAAGTTTTCAAATCTTAGAGCGTCTGGTTAATATTTTAGTAATAAATATTATCATGAGTGTATTGGCTTAGTCGAAAGAAACATACACTGTAATATTAGTAACTTTTGGAAATTTACCCTTAGAATTAAAACAGATAAGAAGAATAGCATTTTACCTAACCGTTTCACATTGATGAGAAACTGCATTTAGGAGCTTGCATACAAAAATAGTTGATATATATCCTATAGGTGAAGCGTAAGTTTATAATAAAAGGAACTAATTTCCTATTTTCTCAAACTGTTCTCAAACTGCACATCGAATGCAAAAATCACACATTCCTAGCTAACATAGGAAAAAAGTTGAACCTTTATGAGGATATAAGATTCAAATTTAAACCTTTTCCCCCTTTCCAGCCCTTGCTAATGAAAATTTTGAAAAATTTTCAAAGGAACATGTGCAAATGCATTTTCATGCTCTTACTGTAAGGGCGTTGATAAGTCCCAAAAAACGTTTATCACTTTATAATATTATACATATAAATTTGTGTACAAATTTGTGTAAATCAAACTCATCTGTGATATTATCCCAAAAAGGGTACTATAAATCAAGCCCAGATGGCACATTTTTTCATGACACTTTATAAATTCATGCTAAATTTAATTAATTATTCTACAAGATTTTATCTCAAATGAATTATATATATATATATATGATGACACATCGCATAATATAATATATAAATGAGATGACAGTTTATAAGAATAAGTTCTCAGTAGCACCCAGTAGACTTATATCTATTTGTATTTTATATTAACTCTAACGAGAATTCATTTAAACCTCGGAATTTCCAACTTATTCTCTTCAGGCATTGTCTAGTAGAGAATAAGTTGGAAATTCCGAGGTTTAAATGAATTCTCGTTAGAGTTGATATAAAATACAAATAGATACAAATAAAGTGCTACTGGGAACTGACTATTATTAATTTTCTTCAGTCATTATCATGGAATTCCACAAAGTAAAGCTCTCTTTAATAAGTTATTTAATAAAGAATGATTACTCGGATACTTTTACACACCTTTTGTCTAACTTTTTTTGGTGAATTTCGGCAATAAGTGTCGAACCTTTTTCTTCACATTGCTACACATATCCTTCAATTTCTTCTGTATTCACTCACTTTCTTCCACATTTCCATTTTTCCATCAGATATACGCTCTTCTGTACATAGTGATTAACTTTTCTGAATTTTGTTAGACTTTCTTTAATATCAAGTTTTCTTCGTTGCAGTAGCAAAGAATATTATTTCACATTCTAATTCTTTCTATCCGATATGCGCTCTTCTATACATATTCATCAACTTTTCTTAACTTGGCTAGACTTCGTTAAAATATCAAGTTTTCTTGATCGCAGTAGCAAAGAACATTATTCCACCTTGGATTTTTACTGATACTTAACTACTACTGAAAATCAAATGAAATCTGTTAAGTTCTTCTGAAAATGAATGCTTACAAGTCATTTCCAGAATTTTTTTGTAGAAATTTCGCGTTGTCGAATACTCGATATTAATTGATGCCTTTCTGTGAACAAATAATATCCTTCGGATGTGTTTCCTATTAAATATTGAGCGCAGTATTGGGAAACAATGATTAAGAAATAGCAGATTTAAATTCCTATAAAAGCGGGCCTAATCCAGCCATAAAATTGGTTGTAAGCGTGGCTTCTCGAAAATCAATCTAGTACAAGGAGAATTAATGAGACTCTCCGGCCAAGACCTTGTACAAATTACAAAATAAAATGTGTGTCTGTTGCACAATATCATGTCACTACTATCAATTACTTATCCGATTTCGATGAAACTTTTACTGCTTGACAATGTATTACACTTTATTAAAAGAACATTAATACATTTTACTTTGAATAATCACATCTTGGAGAATATTTAGAACTATCCGAAATAATCTTTCCTGTGCCATTGAGGCAAAATTTTACCAAGATTTGAGACGCAATCAAGATTTTAACCTGCGGAGAGTAGAATATGATCTTACCGTGGTTACTACGATCATCAGCAGATACGGTTACTATATTTTTATATTAGAGTAAAAAATGATATGAGCTTTCGATTGTAATTACGGAATTATTTTCCTATTCCCTTTTATATATGTCGAGGCAGCGCTTTATGAAAAAGTGCGTTCTTCGATATTGATGCAGCGGTCAATAACACAACTTGAGATGGTGTGCATTATACTTGGTAGGAAATCTTGGTAGGATGGATATGCAACATACTCGAGGTCAGGCGCAAGGATATCGTCAGGATTGTGTTATTTTTCCACTTCTGTGGTGTTGCTGGTGCACAGCTTACTAACCGGTGTCAAACATATAGGGACATTAGCCCAATGATTTGCTGCTGGCATATCTATAAGGACGAAAGCACTATCTACAATAGGGTGCAAAAAGCACTTTCTTAAATCGAGCGTTTGAACGGCAGAGAAAACTAGTTTGGTCTTGTTTACCAAGAGAAGAAGAGTTCCGAGAAGGATGATTAGCTTGCCTGGCAGTGAGATTACTCAGACCATTTAAGTGAAGCATCTTCGGGTAATCCATGATGCAAAATTGAGATGGGCAAATACTGGAGACTAAGTAGAGCAAATAGTATATTCTGCATGTGTAGAAGAGCATTTGGTCAATCCTGGGGACTCCAGCGTACCATGGTAAACGTGGCTACAAAGAAATTAAACCACCTGCTAAGAATTATAGTTCTCTGTGTCACTGAAGTCATGAAACTCAAATACTTTTTATAAACGAAGCGTAGGCCAATCGACATGGCCGAGGAGTTGTGGACAATTGCACAATAAGGAAAACATAAGTCACGCGAGTATAATGAATAGACTGGAGTTTTAGGCGCCCCTTGTGGAAATGGCGCAAGATTCCACTTTTCCTATTTACTGCTTGGATCGAAAATTTAAGATCATTCTTCCTTTTCGAGCGGATTTAGATCGGGATGTACGTAATTTCTCGCAACCTTCCGGACCATCTCTACATGGATGACTGGAGGTGCGTACTTTATCTGGAGCGGGGGTTCATGGACCAAGACTAAAGTATTCCGTTAGGTCAGCACGTGACTATTTATGAAAGAAATCTTTGCTTTGTTAAGAGGTGCCAAAACCTGTAACACGAATGCTTATAGTAGTGCGAATATCGACAAGCGCACCTTGATTACTGGAACTTTACGAATGCGATATGCTATGCTGTGTATTACCACATCTAAACCATTTAACTGTTCCCGGTTAAAACTGACCAGGGTAGAGTTGAGAAGAGTAGTGGATCTTCTGACAGAGCCTGTAGAACGATCCGCATTATAAGTTGAATCTCAGTCAACCGTATTTGTAGGTCGTTTCCGGAAGACGATGAAACATTCATTCATGACCTTGAAGTCATCAGAAGGCATTCTTACCTTTAGGTGGTGGAATGATTTAAAGGAGGGTATAGAGTATCATAAGGTCTAGGTGCAAGAACGCAGCTGTGATTCCCCTCTTATTATTATCTTATTTTATCTTATCTTATCATTAACTAATTTTATACTTCACTTGATACATATTAGGCAAATAAACACATACATGTAATATAGCTACAATCATACAATGAAAATATGGAAATAAAAATAATGGAGCTTATACATCGGTTAAAAGACATTTGTTTATAGATTTAAACATAAATAAATGTTAATCTTAAAAATGAAAAATAGCTAAAAAATTTAATTTTTATAAAAAATATTCGGAAAAGAATAATGTTCTCAAGATGATAAAATGAAAAAATTGTTCTCATCCAATCACAAAAAATTTGCAGTTTGTGTGCTGCTGATTTATATTGTTGCCATTAATGACTGCGTTGTTAAAAAGTGACTTAAAATTAAAATAAAAGTAATAAAAATAACATGAAATTCTAAAAAATAAATTTCATTTAAATTTTATCGAAAATTGCTTATTACAAAAAGCGGTTTGTTTTTAAAAATTCCATTACAATGAAACTAAATTAAGCCAAGTTGGTGAGTTGAGAACAAAAATTCAATTTTCTTCAACAAAAGAACTTATATTTTTGCTCTGATTTCTTTTGTAGGTCGACAATTTTGGAGAGTAAGTGTTTGTAATTATTTTTCTATTTATAACAGACATAACAGATACTAAGTGATTGCCCCTTTTACAGGTAATTGTAAGACTAATAGGGTAGTCTTATTTATTGTATAACGTTCGATTTTTAACAGGTAATTTTTATTTTTAATTTATTAATGATCTAAAAATTTTTAATTATAAATATTAATTAAATAAATAAAAAAATTTATAATCATTGAATGGCGAGTTTATTTTATTTTATTCTATTTTTATAATAGTATATAAATATTTAAAGACAAAAAAAATAAGGTATTTTCAATTTTTAACTATATTACAATGCTTCGATTTCAAACTGAACTCTACATTTACAAAAAAAGGCTGATTTATTATACTGTTGAAACTTAATTGTTTGAACATCCTGCATATGCTTGAATACCTATGTAGCTTTTAGTTGAATATATACAAGATTTATACATTCACAAGATTAGATGTATTATTTGTATATATTCATACTTAGTTACTTTTTATGTTTTCCGTTTAGTGTGCCGTTGTCAGATAAACAACAAAAGTCAAATAATATAATATCGAAACACCAGAAATTAAGTTGTTTAATAAGTCAGCTGTGATGTAATTGGTTGCAAATCAGGAGGCATCCGCTGTAACTTTTGTGAAGGTACTGAAATAGTTATGTTCAAAATACAAGGTAGGTACCGACTATCGAGCTTATTATACCGTATTGATATTTATGAAAAGATTATTATGATGACGGAACTAATTCGTAGAAAATTATTCGTATAATTTTTAAAATCGACTAGCTTCACAAATGTTCATATTTCAAATTTAGTTATGTTTAATCAGCTACTTCATATTTTTATCCTATCAATTAAAAAAAAAAAGGATAATATGCTTACCGTAGTTTACACAGAAAATTTAATATATAAACTTGATTTAATTATTTCAAAAATTGGGTATCAGTGGATAGTTGCAAAACTAATAAAAATTCCTTTTATAATACGTAATTTTAAATACATTCAACTCTTAAATGCAGGTTATATTTATAAAAAAATAAGTGAAGATAACAACTAACAGAGTTGAATGTTTGGATACACATGATTTGAACTATTTTTAATCATTAGCTTTAATAAAATACACTCAATATTTTGTCCATACACTTATAAACAAATATATAAATAGCATGTCTTAGAATTATATAGGTATGTGAATTATAATTATATAATTATGTGCATTATAATTATTAACTGAACATTAGGTCAAATCGTCACTTTAACAACGTTTGTTGTATTTTTTAGTTAATATGCGTGGAAATAACTATATTACCCGAATAGATAAACGACGATTTTTAAGCTTTTTACTGCCATGGCTAAATTCGCTTTTTACATAATCTTACGATATTGAATAATACTTAACTATAAGCTTCATTGTGCAGTAGACCTTACTTAAGCTAACACCCTTATGACATTGTAGGAAGGAAATATTGGCCTAAAATCTATATTTTAATTGGTTTTATGTTCCCATATTTATCATAGTGTTATATAATGGGTAGAGCATTAATTTTTGGAAATTTTTTATTTCGAAGCCCTCTAATGGCATAATGACATAATGGTATATAAAATTTTATGAAAATGGGAAAATGCAATCAAAAGTTAAAGCGGAACCAATATACATAGATAGATAAATACAGACAAATGAAATGCAAAATAGCCTATTAGTAATATTAGGAATGACTTCATTGGGTCAAAAATGCTATAAGGATTAATTTACAACATGGTAGACAAATCGGTTAAATTATAATAATAAAGTTTTGTGGAATCATTTAACGAAGTTCTTTTTTAATTTAATTTATGCCATATGAGTAATTATATAAAAATGTTCAATATAAATGTCAACTAAATCACCGCCTCTTGGCTATTCTATTCATAACGTAACTATTTACCCATGTATATATTAGTCTAATCAAAGAATATATACAATAGAGTTTACCTTCTCTTCTCTAACTCTTAAAGAACAAAGAACAGTTCCAATTTGGGGGTTCAATATTTTTTTCAATACTTTTTGAAATAAAATTTTAAGCAAAATATGTTCTACAAAGTTTTCAATACTTTTTTAGTTATGCGCGATTAAAAATTATGATATTTCATTAAAATAATGTATGGTTTTCATAAATAACACAAAGATTTCTTAGCTAAAAAATTCAGTTAATAGAGTTCATTAAAACTCCTTTATTTGAGTTAGTGACAAAACATTGTTTATTAAGTACTTAGTAATGGTCTGTCTGTTCAATTTTATTCAAACTATTATTCGTTTTTTTGCTATTCAGTGATGTTACATCGGTTTTCCTTAAACAAAACGACATATACAGAAATAGTGTTAAACAAGATTCGGTTATTATTTCATCTACAGAAATAAAAAAGTGTCATTCTTCTTTTTTTTTTTGTATTTTTATATTGTTTTCTTCATTTTTTATTCGCAATTTTTTCTATAGATTTCATTGTTTATTATGAAAATCCCGTTAAAAATATGCCATTTTTAATGAAAAATAGCCATAAATCATAAATAACTCAAAAAGTATTGACTTACAAAATAAACTTTTTAGAACATTTTTTGTTAAATGTTTGTTGCTTATTGATTTTGGTATTTAATATTGCAGTTTTTTTTTTATTTTTAATATTGCAGCCACCGGCCTCCAGAAAAATTTCCCAATCCAAAACGTTTGAGATTTTAAATAATCTACACACACACAAATAAAAATAATAAAAATCTTAGTAAATCTTAGTAAGAGTTTGGGGTATAAGAGACTTCATTGATGCGACTATATACATTTATTATTATATGTAAGATTAGTGGAATCAATTCGCAGTAGGTAACACAAGGTTAATACATATAAAGTTGATTGCTCTCTCATCACATATTCAAGTTCAACCGAACTGACCTGTGTAAAGCAATCTATCTACTATCATCTATACATGAATGTGTATATTGTTAATTTTAGATCTTTAACTGGATTTTTTTTAAAGATATGTTTTCTTATCAGAAGGGAATGTCTGTAAACAATGTTTGTTACAACTACAGCTAACAACTTTTGCCAGATTATTGGTGTGGAATTTTGTTTTTAATTGAATGCATAATACCTCAAGAATATTGTGTCAAGTCGTCGATTGGAGCAAAATTTACGACGTTATGAGTGTTTGAACGTTTATTCACTTTATCTCTCGTATAAACCGAACAGGGCAGGAAGCTGAACAAAAAGACAATAAAAGACAAGATTCGTCAAAATGATGCGTTAGACATCTTGGATGATACCAACATCCTTTAAGGACCTGGCCAGAATCGATGATTCCGTGAGTGAGATAACTCGCTTACGAACGATTCCGTTTATTTAAAATTCAAAACTTTATAGCGTTACCAATGTCACGTTTTCAATGCCCCTCATAGCTGCAAAACTACTGCACAGGTATTTTTGAAATTTTGAACACTATTTCTGTATATAATTTACGAGGTAACGCCGACAAGTAGTAAAATTAAAAACTCGAATGTGTAATCTGGGGAAAGCGATTATCTAACGATAGAACTTTGATTATTTGATTTCGGATGTTCCACCACCAAGCTTTAACGCTTATTATATACGCTTCCGAATGAATAATTGTTGCCATTGCCTTATTAATTAATATTTATCATGAAAATTTTACATAATATTCTATGAACGTTGTACTTTAATGTACCTTTCGTTTTAATAAGTAAATATTGACTGTGTCATCAAAAAAAATTCACGAAAATGTGCCTTTTATTGCACTAATGATCCTTAATATAAATAAATATTTAAAACAATGAAAACTCATTAATGAAAATTAAAAATCGTAATTTCAGACTTTTAAAATATAACCAATTTATGAAAAAATGTTTGAAAAAAGTTTGTTTTAAAATAACAAAAATATTTTATTTGTATTTGAATTTTTTATATCTTCTATGGTTTAAAAGTAAGATCTTGAATTCATGAAACGATTTAGCCGAAAATCCCATGGTAACGATTCGACATTGTTTATAGATAAAAAGCACAAAAGTGCACACACATAGACATTTTTATGAAATGTTTCGAATACAATTTCGATGACTTCGAAATATGAAAATATAATGCCATTCTCGATTAGGTGATCCCAGTAAATTCCCTTATACGGAAGTTTACAATAGTAAATTTTCCAAAAAAGCCAGCTGTTTTTAACCAACTATTTTCAAATAATTTACATTTCAAGTATCAAGTATAAAATTTACTTGTTTAATTACTAGCTGCAGATCGGAACTTTGAACGCGCCAATATCGTAATTTGTGTAACGTTTTATAATTTAATAAAAGGAAGATAAAATAATCAGTACAATAAATAATTTTTAAGAAACGTAGTTTCTATGAGTTATACATGATATAAATGTTAAAAAAATGTGTTGGGAATTTTAATGCAGATATCACCAAAAGGTAGAAAATTTTCCATGGCATGCTATATGCATTTTACAAATTTTCATTTACGTATTCGTGATCGCGTAGTTTTAATATTTGTTTCATGTCTAGTTTTGTCTCCACGGTTCATAACTAGTATTTGGCATTACGTTGTATTTGACTCTCTCTGGAGACGTCATTTAGTTTAACTGGGTAATATATACTAAATTTTATAATCTACAGTAAATTTTTGTGAAAGATCTGTTCAAATCTAACCTGAAGTTTCAGAAAGTCTATACCCAATCTCAAGGTTTATTCAAAATATAGATTCATAACTAGTTAATTCATTATTAAATCTATCTTTAAAACAATTATTTATTTTTATATATATTTTTTTTTTTTTTTAACTAAAATATAATTTCTGAAACGACTCATACGATTAACAAAAAATTATTTCACTAATATTTACAATGAATCTCCTGACTGGCCATAAGATATCCGAAACTACTTATCCGATTAAAAAAATTATTTTACTACTACAGTGGACCCCGGTATTCCGACAAACAGTTTGCAAGGCAGTGTCAGATTAGCGAATTTGTTGGATTATAGAGTACTGCCTAAGACCCCCTATTTTCCGGAATTTCTGACGAAAGAGTACTTTGTAATTCGATAAATTACAGATCCAATGATAAGATTCTACATGTTATATATATGTTCAATCCATGCATTAGCGTAGATTGTCAAAAAAAAATTAAATACATAATAAATAATAAATAATAGACCATGTCGGATTACAGGCGGTGCCGGATTAGCCAGGGGACGGATTATCGGGGGTCCAATGTATTTGGAATAAATTTTTAGGGTAATTTGGGGTAGGCTGTATATTATGCCCTGAAAATAAAAGAGTTTTTCGTGGAGACCAATAAAGCAAAAAATTAAATGCTTTAACTTTTATAGATATGTTAAGTTAGTAGATATGTAATGTTAAATTTCAGAATAAGGATATTTTTTATTATTAAGGAATTTTTGAATAAGGATAACTAGGAGAGTGATCACATATTCTATATTACTTACTGATCGTCACACTGTAAATTTTTTCGGAGGCAAAGCTATAAGTTAACTTTGTTACGACTGTACTGGACTCAATAATTTTCATAACCATGCACTTAAGTAGTATGCATGATGCGTAAACGGTCAATTTACCAAGGTTTGTTCATTTTCTTTCCGCTTAGTAGCACGTGTATGTTTGCTTAAAATTTAAATGCGGTAGTTTAAATAAAGATATAAATCTTTATTTTCATTTAAAATGCTTTTAAATAAAAAAAAAAAAAACACAAAACAACATAATAAATAAAAATAGGTAAAAAAAAAAAACTAACAACAAATTAAATTAATCAATTTTACTTATCATTTGATGTGTCTGTGTTGTGAATTTATTAACACTTCAATAAATTCATTAATAATACATTAAGTTTTCTGACTAAATGCTTTCAATATTATCTATAACTTATAATGACATTTAAACGTTCGATAGATATTATTAGAATATATTATTGTATGTAATAGATATGATTATGAGTAGGTAATCCATTAAAAACATTAATTATAGTCAAATATTAGATAGGTATTGCGTTTATATCAGACACATATTTCAGGTGAATTACATGTCGTTACGGCTTCTTTTATAGATTCAGGTGGCAGAGGTGTTCCCCAAGAGCTATCGCTGAAAAAAAATTATGATAATTACAATAATAAAATAATTTTTTAAAGGTGTTTAAGATCCTTCAAAAGACATCTATTTTGAATAGATAATAGAAATGAAATAGAACAGAAATGAAATCTTTCTAATTGTTTTGTCGATGATTGAGACTTACCCTCCATTAAAAAAAAGAGTCTTGTATACGCAAATAATGTAATCTTACCTTAAAAATAAGCAACATTAATATTTTATGATTTATAAAACGATTCATTTAATATTTTAAAACATTTTTCGTAACGAAAAATAATTCTTTTAAAAGAGTTTTATTATAATGTCTTATTAAAAAAAATTTTACTTTAATTTTTTTTCCCTGTTTTACATTTATGGATTTTTTTAAATCTTATTATTTATAAATTTCAATTTTTGTACCAATTTTTAGACACCAAAGCATTTGGAATGGAATGGAAAATAGATTTTGTGCGTCGATTCATCACTATGGGTGAAACTTTGGTCTATTAGTATCATCTTGAATTAAAGAGTGCGATGCGAAAGGAAATTTGTTTGTGAATTACTTCAATACATGCAAAGAATAAACTTTGAATGTTGTGTCCCAAGAGGATTTTCACAATGGCTAAGATCCACGATTTAAATTTCTTATTGTTCGAGATTTACCGTATTTACCAGATTTGGACCGTAGCGAATTCCAACTGTTTCCAAACCTAAAAAAATGCATGCGTGGAAAGCGTTTTTCATTATATGATGAGGTCATAACACATGTAGAAGCGTTTTGCAACCCTTCCAGATCAGATAGGTATCCCATACCATCCAGATCAGACAGGTGGCTCAAAATTGCCACAGCAACGTGCGACCGAATCTGCTAGTTAAATAGCATATCCTGTTATATAGTATAACAATTTATATTTAAGAAAAATGCAAAAAATTTATAATTTTTTGAAAATTGTTTACCAATATTAAGCATTTTTGAATAGTTTACTTTAGCTACACTTAAACTGTAAAGTATGAATGGGGGTTGGATATATACAATAAATTATTTGATAGTCAAATAATCTATCCCTACGGTTTCAAAAAATATCGATAAGAAGAAAATTTGGGCAAGTAATTTGTATTTTAAATATTTGTTTTGTGTTAATTACTTGGTTTATCATATTGTTCTTATTTTTTACATCCTATAGATCTTAAAAAACTGTAACTTCCTATTTCCTTGATTTGATCTGTAAAAATCACAATAAAGTCATTAGTATGCAATATGTCTACGATTATAAAACCTTCTATTAATTAAAAACAAAGGAACCTTCTGATGATATCAGAATGCATATCATAAACAGTGGCGAATTTATTTCTAATTCCTAAAAAGCTTGATTAGTTGTAAATACTTAAAGAAGTATTTTTTAAAGTGTTTAATACTATATTTATTTAACATAATTATAAGGTAGCTTGGTAGCCGCACTCATAAGAGCCCGTGTATTTTTGCTAAACTTTAATTAATTATATCTCTTAAACGCTGTGGTAAAAAAATCTGTTTTTTTTATATTTTTTTTTATTTTTTTTTTTTTATATATAACTGCCTTTATATATAATCTTTCGAATAAACACAAAAAAATATTAGATATTAGGCTCACTTCAAGTCATTTGGGTACCAAACTACCTTAATTAATTTTTAAATTAACTTTTATTAAAAATAATTTATGCTATTATTTTTATTACTATTAAAAAATAAAACAGTTGTGAAAATATTATTTTATTATTAACGTTAATCTAATTAGTTTTATTCAAACTGAAATTTAGACGCATTTTTCTCTAAATTACGAATGACTCCTCTGCCATATATCTTATAGGTACACTATGCAATCAGCTAAGGTGAGAAATCAAATTCATATATTTTAACAAAAACTACGGCTATATTATATTTTCATTTTTTTTTTTTGTTTTAATATTGAAAACAAAATTAAAAATATGTGTTTTGTTTGGTTGAGTTTAATCAAAATCTTGAATTTTATTATGTTTTATGCCACCATGTAAATGTAGCACGCATTGGTTGGTACTTTCTTAGTCGATATTCTATCGTAAATATATATTGAGGTACTTTTTACCCGACTACGACATATCCAAAAGGATGTGTTATGATTTTAGCAGTCTATGTATGTATACTCAAATAATCAAAAAACGCGCCGATATGAATCTTCCACGCTAACTTAAATTTATTAGATACATCAATTTTATGGTTTATTTTATACTATACAAAATTGATTCTGAGTAAGAAACTAAATTTAATATTTGGCTATTTAATGTTTTTAAATAGGAAAAAAAAATTAAAGTCTTACATCAGTAAATTCCCACTTAAAAAATAACCAACCATGGCATTTCATATCTCTTAAACTATTAGACCTATGAAATATATTGTCAGGAACTATTTTTTAAATAAAATTATTATCTAAAACTTATTTCTTTCTTCTTACATTTAAAATTCAAAATTTATAAGCAAAAATTAATAAAAAAAAAAACAAAAAACTATAAAAATAGATTGATTATTAAGTTATGAATTCATTCAAAGCCTAATAACTTTTGTTTAATTGATTTTATTAAAAATTGTCTATCAGAGCTTTTTTGGAGGCTATTTTTTAACATTGACTTATGTTCAGGATTATCCATATTTCTTGAGGTGTTTTAGAGCTTTAAGGTGACGTAGCCATTTGATAAATAAGGAACAAAAGTGTATAAAAATACAATTTTCATTGGTTTTATGGACTTTTTTTCCGTTTTCATCAACAACAGCAGAATTAACAATTAAATCATTGTGTAGCCATAAAAGACGTATAAATTCATAAAATATCTTGTGGTCTTTTAAATAAGGATACCAAATTTAAAAAGTAATTGATTGTATGTCAACATATTTCTAGAAAACTAAGACTCGGATTTTAATTAATAATTTTAATTATATATTTTAATCAATAAAATTAAATATTATTCAACTTAGGGAATTATGTAAGTTTCATCAAAATTGGTTCATTAGTTTTTAAGATATGCAATAAAAGGTAAAAAGTATTTTTTAGTTACATTCTGTAAATAAAGTTATTGAGACCAATTACTTTTCAATGCCAATACCAATGATTCAAGTCTTAACTTTGAAACGGATTGGTGGCGGCTTCAAAAAGTAATTGGTCAAAAAGATATTGGAAAAAGATTAAATATAAAATTATTTTTAGTTTTTAGATCATTTTGTTGAAATCAGTTCTATTCAAAGATTTCCATTACTTTCCGATTTTTATTTTGTATCTAATCACTAAAAATTCATTTTGTCCCATTCTAACATCTTTCGATATGAAATTGTTTTCTTAAAAATTATATCTAGGCAGGGTGGTCGCATTGTTAATTTTCAAATTCTAATAAAAAAAAGAATATTATAAAACAAATCATCTATTGATTGAAAACTACAAATTTGAAACCTACTAAATGGATTTTGATGAAATTCACAGTATTCCGTAAAAAATTATGAAAACTCTAATTATTCTCTTTTTTTTCGGAAGTTCGTTATACTTAAAATAAATCCACCAACAGATACTTTCAGTGTACAAAACCATAAATCGCCAAGCTCAAATTCATTTAAGCAATTGTTGAACTAATCTTTTAAGTATAAGGTTAACATGGTAGAGCATCTTTTTATACAAATCTGCCACTGATTAATAATAAATCTTATATGATGAAATTATTTCTAAGGTTAGTTGACAATAAAGTGAAATTAATAATTTTATTTTACTAAAATTTAAATTACAGAAATTGAGCACGTACAACTAACTATAAAAAAAAAATCAATTTTTATTTTTAACTAAAAACCTTTGATTATAATTAAGAATTAGGACCTGGATGAAATCTAGTACAATTAGACCAAAAAAAAAAAAAATAAAAATAGAACACCGCATTCTGTCAATAGAATTGTGTTACGAATACCTTAAATATTTTGAACCCACATGTTGCCGGTTCAATTTGGTTCCAATTATTTGTTAGGACCCCCTCCCCTCCTTTTAAGATGGCCCATATTGTAAAAATTAACAAATTTACAGTAGAATACTGTAAGTATTTATAAACTGTTATATTTTTATGCAATTCATTTATTTTAGTTTCTCGTTCGGTTTCTCGCAGGGTTCTTTCTTCCTCATAGAATTTTGTTTTTTTGGTGACTGTTTTATTATGACTTATAACACGAAAACTAAGAATTTTGCAAAGAAGTTCCAAACAGTTCAAAAATGTTTATTTTTGTCCATTAAACATAAAACAAAATTTTTGAGTATTTTTGACTATTTCGAAAAATCTTCGTAATCGGACTATATTTTGAAAAATTTTCCAAATTATCAAAATTGTGTAAAAATGCTTCTTGTTTGATGAATAAAAATAAACAATTATGAACTCTTAGAACTTCGAAAAGTTTTTTGTTTTCGTGCTATAAGCGATTTACGTTCGAAAAACCGGCATGTATTGAGGAAGAAACAACTTTGCCATCAAAAATTCCATACAAATGTAAAACTCTAAACAACTATTGCCAAAACAAGAAAATTAAAAAATTTGCAGAAGATTCCGTTTAAACAGTATTTAAATATTTGGATATTTCGATTTTAAATCGATTATGGTACAACAACGGTACATTGTTCGAAAAAATTCTAATAGTTAAACAGTGTTGATTTTGTTCAACGAATTTACATAAACGAATCTTAATAATGGTTCCAAATCTTATAGTTCATCTAAAATATAGGGAAAGCGATCTTAAAAAATAATTGGCAACTTACGGCAACATCAATCCGGATTTATATTATTTAAGGTATATTTAACACAATTCCATTGACAGAATACGGTTCTCTATTTTTGGTCACTCAAATCGGACCGGACCTTGGTTTAAGTTTTATATTGTTAAGAAAATAGGTAATTTTGTCAATTGTCAAAAAATTGTACTGATTAATAAAAATTGTAATGATTTTCCTTTTTTTCGACTTCAATTTTTGTTTCTCTCTTAAAATATTTATTTTTCGAGATACTATTATTATCACAATCAAAAAGACGATCTGGGTAGAAATTAAATGATTAGAATTGAACCTACATTTTTTTCCGTAGTTATAAAGTTTAAAAAAAAATTTTGGTTTTAAAATTTATATAATTGGTTAATTTAAACCAAAATTTGGAGCATTTTTTTTTTTTTGTAAGAAAATAAGATCATACAGGCATAAAATATTCACATAATTCTATTAATTTTTCTTTTTATCTTGAAGATATGTGAAGATAAAACGTACGACTTTTTCATAATCATTGATCAGGATTGTTTAATTCTGATTCGTTATTTGTAATATATTTTTTCTGCAAAATTTTAAAGAAGCTTAATTTGACATAAAGTGAACTAGTAAACGTCAACCTCCATTATTATGTTGAAATTAATGTAGGCAATTTATTGAGTACAATTTCTTAAAAGCTTTCTATATTGCATACGATTACTCCTCTCACAAATTAAACGAAAGTAACGGTTGATGTGATGGATTTGGAATTTCAACTAACAACGATTATTAAAAAAAAAATTTAATTCAAAGATATTCAATAAAGATTTATAGGCATGTTTTTTTCAAGGATATTTTGAAACTTTTGACAAACTAAGCTTGTGACTACTTTCACGTGGAATTAGATTATAATAATAATAACCTGGTGTTTTTCTGGTTGTATAGACCTAGTTTAGTCATAAATACGCCATACATAACTGGCATACATAACATATATAATTTAAACCTAAAATCACAGTCTAGAAAAAACATGTCTTGGGGAAAATAATTCTGCCTTAAGCCAACTCTTACAAATTTTGGAGATTGTTCCTGTATTGTAGATATTATTACAGCGAAACATACTTACAGATGAAGTTACATTTTTTTAAAAATAAAATAGAGGCCGTTTTGAATCAAAGGATTACGCAGAATATATTACAATGTCTCCTTTTATTTTACAGTATCTTAGACATTTATAAAGATGATAATGATGTCCGCTAATAGACTGTACACTTTCTAACGAGGCGTAAAATGTTTTCACTTTTAGAACGGTGTTTGAGAAAGTCAATTTGTCACGGATAGGTAAAGCGCTTCTGTGCAAACTTCAAGTTTCTTAACTCAGCGATTTGGACTATCTCTTGCAGAATATATCAAATTCAAATGTAGGGGTTACACGATACAGACTTTAACTTCAGACTTTCCAATTTTCATATAAATTTCTATAGAAGTGCAGACTATGTGCAGACTTACACACAGACAAAATGTCTGGGTAAAAATAAAACATCTTTTTGTTTACTGTTTTATAATCATGTATAGTGTTAGGAAGGTCCAAGCGCGGATTTTTGGATTTACTCAAGCGCGTCAAATTAAGATATGGGAGATACCGTACCCCTTGTTGAATACCTCCATCAAATCTTAGCTCTATATATTGTTCCGCGTGTATATGCTATCCGATCGGAATATTAAAACGAAAAAATCAATAGATGTATTTAATCGAGGACGTCTTTTGGTAGGACATGGTAGGTTTATTAACTGCTAAAAAATGTATATTTTACTAATCTAACGATTTCAGCGAGACTCTGATGCTCATGTCAAACTTTTCTAATTCACCTGGCATATGTGAAGTACCACTAAAATAATCTATGTTTATGAAAATATGTTTTTACACAGTTTTATTCTGTCTAAATCTCACACAAATTCTGTCTAAATCTCATCACCCACGAAGGTTGGAATACTCGACATATATAAAGCGTATGTCTAAGTATACTAATTTTAGTCTAAGGTTTTTTACGATAAAACGCGAAAAATGATAGCAAGTTAAAATTTTGGTGGTGCATTCTTGGTATTTTGGCGGTGAATGAGAAAATCAGTCCATTGGGTCCAATCCCAACTAGGAAACCAAAAAAACTAGAAGAAAAATTCAAATACAAAACATGTTTATTTCTTTGAAACAAATACTCTTGAAACAATATTTCGTAAAATGTTAGGATTCGCCACAATTTAATCTCAAATTTGGCTAATTATATTTTATGAATGCTAATTAATAATAATTCAAACCGTGACATTGAATCATATGTCGAGTATCTTAACAATTAACTCTATTAGTTGGTGCCAACACTTGTTTTTTTTTCTTTAATTTCTAAACGCAATCGATTTGGTATACGTATTTTCTTATCTATCGAATACTAAAGAATACTCAATCACTATTCATATTTCGGGGGATGGTTTATACATATAATTCATGGATTATTTGCCGAATTATCCCGGTTTTTATTAAAGAAGTGCGTGTGTACTACCTTTATCGTTGTGTTTATCTGAAACATATAATTATTAGGAGGAATTATAGCAACAAATAACGAATCGAAACAATCAAAGAACAATTATAGTAAAAATCAATATTTTAAAATAAATTTTTGTAAATAATATGTATTTGAATACCAAATTGACAATGTAGACTTTTTTAATTTGTATAGCAGGTAGGTTCTCAAATTTGGATCAAGGTTATTGTTTATATTTTGTTTGGGTGAATAAACTTTAAATCTAAAAGCTTACCATCAGGTAAGACTTGATATCAATTCTCAAGAAACATGTTTTTAATAATAATAATAATACCACTACTACAACTACTTTAAACAAATTAATATAATTCGTATGGCTAAAAAATATATGCTAAAGATTTTGATCTATCATATAAAATAAAATGTTATCTCGGGTATATCGGGGATTCTTTTACAAACTTTTATTTAATAACTATAAATTGATCACAGGGATTCAGGACAATAAATTACAAGCTATGTCTTGATTTTAGTTAAACGTTTCGTCCTTTTGTTAGGACTTCCTCAGCAACTGAATCGTACTAGTTTACAGTTTAAAATAAATTGTTGAAAATTATAAAGTATATTGGTGTTATTGCATATTATTAAATCTAATAAAAATTAACAATTTAAATATTCCACTAATTTTCATATAATAATTCAATATATCTTCAATGGTATTAATTTTAATATTTGTTTTATTTAATCTCATTGTCTTATTATTATACTCAAAATATATACAAAATGTCCGAGTATATTGTATATACATTGTATATAATTTTGTAACGCTAGAAAATGTTGACCACACCAATAAAATTTAGATATAGGTGTTCATCTAATCATCTAATTAGTCAATTTCTGCATTTTCGTTCACCCTTAAACAAGATAACTCAAAATCGAAAAGAGATAGCCAATTGAAATTTTTGTGAAGTACTTTAGGCATAAGAAGTAAGATCAAGTTCGTGAATGTGTAAAATCGAATATTAAATCCAATGGATCCATGACGATCCATGATCCAACTTTTAAATGTTTGTTTTGAAAAATTTTTGTTTGAAACATTTTTTCGCATAATGTCGCCACAATTTCAGCTGAAATTTAGTTGTTATTTTTCATCGTCGAACTTATTTTGATTGTATCTCTTCAGTATCAATGAGCTTATTGTAATTATAATCTTCACTTATCTCGATAATTTGATCATAGTTTCTACAGATTGAAGGCAATGTAAGAGTAATTCTAATAAGAGCTATTTGGATAGTGAAGAGTATAATTATGGTTAACTTATTTACATTGATGATGACTACATTGTTGACTAAATACGTATTTATCAAACACGTTGAGTACTCATTAACTGTCTTTAACAATCTATTAGCCCTTTCTGGCTTAACACGTGCTCTTTTAGCATTGGGTATGCTTTGCGACCTTTGTTTGGCCTTGGTCGAATCATTTTAAATCTAAATAATTTGTGCTCAAATAAATGAAAAACTCGGCTACGTGAATCTTTGATGCCTACATTATAAAATAAGAAGGCGGGTTATTTGTACATTTTGTCGATGTGAAATGAAATGATCTGGAAAAATAAGAAAAAATGTTATTCTCTCTTGAGTATCTTCCTCTTTTATGCAATCAAGAAAGTTGTGGTTTTCTAATTAAGGTTTACAGCTCCCTGGGCTAGTAGTTATAATTTGATGAATAACGCGTCTATTTGTATACTACAAACCTATAAGCTTAAAATTTTTCGATTAAAAGGCTGCTTTTTCGATATTTATTCAAAATAAGGTGAAAAAATAAATATTTTAAATAAAAAAATGACAGTGTATTTGAAAAATTAAAAGATAAGTTTTCACTAAATTTCGTGAAAAAAAACTTTTTTTGTAAAAGAAATAAAAAACCCAATACTTATTTCAATTTTTCATATCAAACTTTGAGGTTATGTGAAAAAAGTGTAAATACTAAAGTTGTATTTTCTCTTCCATTTCTAATGGGTTTCATTCTAGTATAATTTTTTTTGGTTTCAAAAATTATCGACCGTGGTCTAATTAGATCTAATGACTTACATAAATTATAATTATAATTTATAAGCAATTATAGGATGATAATAATCAATGAAATATAAGTGCTTACAATAAAGACAGTCTTACTCTATATTATGTATAGATTGGTAGGTATAGGACATCACAAACAAAACATACACAGTAGGTAATAATGTTATGCATAAGACAATGATTTTTTAGTGGGGCTGTTTATCCAAAAACTTGTATACACACATTAATATTCAGAGGGGTCATTGTCGATATATGGGGACATTTAAACAACATACCATGAGATACAGATAGATAGATAGATATATAGATGTAGGTATTGTAAAATACTCGATCCGATCCGATCCAATCCGTCGACGCGAATCTACCATCCATGTATTATAAAACCTGGTGTGCCAACAGCATGGACCGACTACTGACCTAAGAGTTCTCCAAGGACGTACATCCCTGGAATATTAACAAATAAAAACCAAGCACAACAAATAGTAGTTTGCGCATACGTGATTTAAATATATGATTAAATATTATTAAAAACGACTTTTCAAAGTTGAATAATGATATTTTTATTGTTGTAATCAACAACATATTTGTCATTATTGATTATCAAGTCATTTGTTGTGGATGAAGCGTTAGCTAAGCACTCAACTCGCTCAATGCTCTTCATATGTGTTTACTAAATTTATTAGTAATAATCAAGTTTAATTGTTTTCAATTTTGGGTAAGTCATTTTATTACAAATTATTTAATTACATACAATCATTTCTGGGAATATATTTATTTTCTATCTATCTAAGGTCCATTTATTGGGCCTTGGCCAATTTATCCAAAATAGTATGGTCGGAAGAAGTTTACGGTTATTTACGATTTTTTGCTTTATATCATTGTTTTTTTCTACAATTATCAAATGAATTAATATGGTATTATTTTGAAATTCAATCATAATGGAATATATATATATATATATATATATATATATATATATATATATATTCATGAAAAAATTGGACCCATTTCTCAGTGTTCGATTGAGTTGAAATTGAGCATATGTGTAAATCGGATAACAATATAAAATATATAAAAAAAATAATATGGTATCGTTGTAAAGCTTAATTGCTTATGAATTCCTTGCACTTCCACCATATTTTGATTAATATTCCTTCTAATTTAACAATAATTGAAGAAAACACCAATTTTTAAAGATTTTTTTTTCTTTAATACCATACAAATTGTATTTTTAATATTAACCAATATAAGTTTTGAATAAAATTGATTTTTCAATCAAATTTGTTCAGCATAACGAAATGAGACAATACAGTATTTGATTTATGTCTACACAGTAGTTTCAATTAAAAATTAATTGAACTTTAATCAAAAATTTGTGAAATGATACTAATATGAAAAAAAATCATAGTATGCAGATTAAATAAATTGTATAAATTTATGTATTCAACCTATGCATAATAAAGTAGTAAAAAATAAAAATTTTTGTCTGTTTGTATGTTCGCGAAACACGCCAAAACGGTTTATCCGATTTTGATACGGATTTCACTAAAAGATAGAGAAAAATTATTGATATGTCAAAGCCTATAAAAATCAAATTTCTTAACTGTACGAAAAACTATTTGTATACTCATAAAAAACAAAAATTGTGAATTTGAATTTTAAAAACATTCGATGCTCGGTTGTTAGGTTGTGTTGAGTTGTTTATCAGAATTAATTTTATTTATCTATCTAAAACATTCATTTTAAACACACACAAAAATTATAAAATATAACATAAAATTAGTGCATTTCATAATTTTATCTAAGCGTGGAAGATTCAGGTTGTCGTATTTTTTGATTATTTGAATATACACACATACATAGACTGCTAAAATCATAAGCCACCCTTTCGGATTTACCGCAGTCGGGTAAAAAGTAGCTCAATATATATTTACGATAGTAAATCGACTAAGAAAGTACGAACAAATGCGTGGTTATGTTGTTTACCTGTTGGCATAAAACATAATAAAATTTAAGAATAAAAAAAGATTTATGTTTAAAGTTCAAGAGGAAAATTCAAGTCGTCGCGTTTTTTTTGTTTTGTTTTTTTTTTTTTTTTTTGTTAATTTGAGTATACCTACTGTAAGCGCTCGAAAAAAGGCATCAAAAGTGAAATTATCAACACTTGCTACAGTAAAATTGTAAATCACCGGATACTGGATAAATTCAACCCAAATATAGTCAAATCCAATAAAATCCAACGACCTGAATCTTTCGCATATATTTACAAAATGCGTCATTTTTATGATGTACTAATGTCTTTATCAGATTTAATATTGTTTATCTAAGTAAAACTTTTTCATTTTAAACTGAATAAATTATAAAATATACCATAAAAATTATGTATTCTGTAATTTTATATATACAGGAAAGATTCTGGTTGGTGCATTTTTTTTAGATGTGACTATACCGAAAAAAAATATGCAATATACAAAATAAGTATTAAATCACAAATTTTTTACAACCATAATCTTTTTTAACGTCAGGAACGATAGTTTTAATTTATTAAAGTAATCGCCAGTCAATGATTACGAATCAATGATTATAAAAAATTATCCGATGATTTTTTAACCTTGATTTAACCTTTTGAAATGAATCATTAAGTGGATGGATCAAATAAAGTGGCCCACCAAAACATACACAGTGTGAAGAAGAGTGTTCATGAGTCACCATCCTCTTATGTTAAATAAAAAATAACAATTTAAAAAATATATAGACCCAAAATGTACGTACAACTAGAAAAGTTCTATCGGGCGGTATAAGAATTGAAATGGAGCTATAATTATTACATAACCTGTTGTAATTAAATTAATATCACAAGAATCAGAAAAAACATTAATTTATTTTAAACATTGTTTGGATTATTTTTAATAAGCATTCATAAAATACTATAAATATCCAGTCTATACAGTTATAAATATATGTATAATAATATGTATTATTATATATATAACCTGTATGTGTTTATTAGCTATATTTGAGCTGATATTGTGGAAAATCCAAACATTTTAAAAAATAAATTTCGATTTTTTCCCCAATTTCCTAGATCAAATTATTTTGTATTTTTATAAATACGTATTTCGACTACAAAGTAGTCATCATCAGTATGAATTAGCTAGTTGTAATGATGAGATGTTACTCGTTGCTAATTTGGTGACGGTTTGCACGAGTACGAGTAACATCTCCTCAGAGAATCATTACAACTAGCTAATTCATACTGATGATGACTATATTGTAGTTGAAATACTTATTTATAAAAATACAAAATAATGTGATCTAGGAAATTGGGGAAAAAATCAAAATTTATTCGAAAAATCCTAGAGTTCTCATTAATAATTATAAAATTTTAAGAAATAATGTTTCAAACAAAAGAAAAAAAAAAAAAATATTTATCGTGTTTGCATTTTTCTTTTAACTATTATGTTTCAAAAATTGAATCCAATGGAGCCATTGTGCTCATTCACGAATTTGATGTTACTTTGACGTTACAAACTGAAGACTAAAATTATATACTATGACGTATTATGTATGTTGAGTATACAAGTGATAGCAACATCGTTTTTCTCCTGTTTCAAATCCCTTTTACGATCTTTCATCTTATAGATAACGTTCAAAGTCTTATTCTTATTTTCAGTATCAAACGAAATAAAAGTTAAGTAACCAACTTCACGATGAGAAACAAACCTAAAATTGTTTAATACGAAGATGATTTAACACTCACTATTCGAGTAATACACTGAGAAATTAATATATTAATTCTTACCATACCGCACATTCGAAGTAATCCCTCTGTTTCATAATTTAACAGTAATTTAAATATTATAGTAGAAAGTTTCAAATTAAATTCTACCATAGAGATGACTAAATAACTTTTTTCACGTAGTGCGCTCAAACTGGGGAACAATTTTTGGAACACTCTGTACAAAATATTTTGATGAAACTTCATAAGGTATTTGAGGCATGAAAAACCCTATGTTACTATCACTTTCCAGAATCAATTAATAAAGATATATTCCTATATATCAGTCACGGGACAATTCAGTCACCGGACAGTCTCAGTCAGAAATAGTCTATCTACATACGTCAGTCGTATGTCAGTTCAGTATTAATGACATCTTTGTTCCTTCAATGGTTTGTGTATTCCTACACTAACACACAACAAAATATACCATCAAATTGTAAAAATATCGATGAGGATAAATGAAAAAATGACGTAACTATATCTGAATCGGCACTGAATTACTGACACTGAACTGTGACGGACAAGTGCAGATACGCTTTATTCGATTTTAAAGAAGAACGTTATTTCTGACTGAGGCGACATGACTGAACTGTGGCGTGACTGCTATGTTAATGTTGATCACAACAAGCCAGGAAATGGCAGCTCAAACTCAATTCTTACACCATCTGATTATTTCCATACGTTTTTCTTAGTTTTACGATTTTTTATTTTCCTGAGTATCACGGAAGGGGAACGTTTTTCACACAATTTCTGACTTTCCATCAAATCTCGAGATCTACGTAGCCTAGGACCTTCAAATTTAATGCAAACAACCCTCATGAAAATTAAGCAGACCTCTGTTTCTCAATTTTTTATTTTCCACTTTCCTGAAAAGTATGGGAAGGCTTATACTCGTCATAAAAATTAAAAGTGTTTATCAATTTTCCTTAGCATACCGGAGGAGCGGAGAGAAATTTATACGCATTTCCTTACCGTTTTTGTTATAGGGTAAAGCAGCAAAAATATAAAATTTTTTTTATCAAGATACAGAAAGATATTGTTTTTTCAATCGATGAGAAACGGTTCGATAAAATAGGAAATTTCTTTTTAAATAATCCTATCTCCCTCTCTTCGGTAATAAAAGGTTTGATAAAATGAGATATTTATTCGTTTATTAATCTTACGCCTCCCATATTGAATAAAGTTGAAACTTGAAAATGATATTCGACCATAAAAACCCCCATAAGCTTTGACCATTTGCTTAGAAGTTAACATTACAATGGCTGCTATATTTAATATATCATATTCTTTTTGTTTTTGGAGACTCTTTAGTTAGTTCATTTTTTATGCGATTCGATTTTTTGCGATTTTCAAATGATCGATTTTTTGAATAGTCGATTTAAAAAATTTAAATATCACCAATGTTAAACTATATTATCCGAGAAATTACATGTAAATTTCATCAAAATCGGATGAACGGATCATTTAAATGACAAAATAAAGTTAGACCTTTCTGAATACGTCGACTAATAATTACCAACACTTTACAATATTCGTGATCATATCAAACATAACATGGAAGTAAAAAATTAGGTACACCGATACAAAAGATAACTGCAAAACGTTTCATGTAACACAATTTCTTATTAATGATTTTCCTTTCAATTAACTATATAAAAAATAAGTATGAATATCATTTAACAAAATATGTATTTAAAAAAAAAAAAAAAAACATAACTCATTGTTTGAACAATGGATACACCATTGCTGTTAATAGTTAACGGCCTTTTTATTATGGACTCGCGTGCCGAATACAAATTGAATAAACCAATACCAACCAATATGAATGATGATAATATTTTTAATAATAATAAATAAATTTAATAATTTATCCTTCATTTTGTTTTGTTATTAATAAAAAAGACAATGTACTATTAATAATGTTTATTAAAACAATGATTTAAAAAATAAAAAACACTAAATTTCTTATATTTTTAAATTATTTTGTAGTAGTGTGTGGTGCTTCAACGTTTAAGTCCATCATCACCATTGTGTGGGAGTGGATGGAAGGAAAATGTTACGGTTTCGACTATCCATGAAATTCATGCTGTCCTTAATTTTTTTGGTAAGTAAAACTTTATTTATGTTTTATTATTAGCTTACATACACACCACACCGCAACATCGAATACGCTATGTTCATGATAGAGTGCATTAATTATACTAAAAGTATAAAGCCGATTTAAAGTACTCTATATAATTTAAATTTTCCTTATATTTTCACATAAATAATATTTGTTTTCCGCTTGAAATTTAATTTTCCAGAAAAAAAAAATGTATAAATAAACAATTTTAAGGATCATTTGTTTCCAACTTACTTACAGATTCTGACGTTCCTTCCGAATTATTTAAGTTTTTTTTTTTTGCTTTATTGTTTTATCATTGTTTTATTCGTGTATTAGTCCATCGAAATTAATGTGGTATTTTTCTCAAATTACTCAATGCAAAAAATAGTTGTTACGAGCTGACTTATAGTTTCATCTTTTTGTTACAAGTAAAATTTGATCCATTTCTCAGTGTTCACTTGGATAGAATTTGAGCATAGATATTTTAATCAGATAACAATACAATATTGTGACAGCATATAAAAATAATATGGTAGCGTTGTAAAGTGTTAAAATTCATTTTAACTTCTTTGCGTTTTCACCGAATTTTAATAAAAACGCTCAAGTTAAAAATTCTATGAAAAGCATTTTAAATAGCTCTTTTACCTTTGTATACCAGCAAAGTTTGCATTAAAAAATAAAATTTATTACTTTAAAACTTTATCTTTTAACGATTATAATGCGTTTTCAACATGTCGTATTTACCCAAACAAACGCTGAACTTAAAATGTACTTTTTTTTATATGATGAAATAATATCCTACAAAAAAATCTATTTCTAGTATTTAAATATTTTTATTTTTATCTAATATCAACAACTTTTTTACAACAATCATGTACGTATGATATCAATAATATAATCTATAGGTCTGAAAATATTTTGGAGTTTACTAGAATGACTCAAAAGAAAGAAATTATTGCATTAATCAAAATATTGGTGAACGAATTTTACGTAAATAATCTCTTCTGTCGTTTGCATACAAAGTTTAATACCCCTTTTCACTATTGCAACAGGAAAGAACAGTAGCCCAATTCACTCTTGGCACCTTCACTTCAAAAGTTACTCTTCGACAAGCTCTCCGTTTTCAGGTCAATATTTTGCATACTAAATTTCAAAACACTTGGTTAATTGTTTTTTGAGTTATTTTGGCGCGAAAAGATTTTCATACAATTGGGGAAGGGCGTTGCTTCAGGATATGTTTCAATCCCCTTGTATATTGTAATACTACGCTCTACGCACGCACTAAAAATTGTTATGTTTTTGATCCATTGGAGTTTAATACGGTTGATGCTCGGTAGAAATTGTAATAGTCTTGTTAGTTTAATGACAAAAAAACCAGCCACAAACTTATTATCCGTGTTTCTTGTTTTTCATATAACAATTTACCTTTTCAAGAAAGAATTTGTCAAAATAAAATATTCATACAAAAAGGACACTCCTAATTTTATGTTCAAAAAATATTCCATTATACATTTTCTATGTAACAAGACATCCATCTGTCATATCTTCAATTACGTGGGTGGGTTCAATTTTATATATGAATAATAAAAGAAATTAACATTTACTAATAGTTTAAAAAAAAGATTGATTTACTTTAGATAAAAAAATTCATTTTTTCATTTCAATAGATTAAAATTTATTTTATTTTATTAATTTATTTATTTATTTATTTTTGGCAAACTTAAAAATCATGTTTTGATTATATTATTAAGATTGTAAAAAATATTTTATTCAAATTTATTTTTATCAAATATTTGATTTTTAATTGTATTCACATTTTATTAAGTTATAAAACTAGATGTATGCATAGTATTTGCTATAAATATAGTATTCACCTCTAAACGTTTGGTAACAGAAATAATTTCAATTTTTGCTTTTTAAAATCATCCATATTTAGGATATTCGATAATGAAATGCCACAAAAGCCAGTCAAATTTGTTCGGATTATTTGCTGAATACGAATATTAGTAATATTTCAAATAAACAGGCCTCCAAAATAATATCGGTTAAAAAAATTTTACAAAGTTTTCCTATATTTCTAACAACCAAATTTTACATTCGTATGTTAGTTTGATAGATCCAAATCATTTTACAAAGAGATCGTTGTCGTTTTATCATAGAATCAAACTTTATCGCGTTATACACTTAATAATCGAAATTTCAAAGTTGAAAACAGTGTAAAACAATTAAAGATAACAACTAACAGTGTTAATTGTTTAAATAGTCGCCAATGGCTGATTAACAAAGTTCGGGGTATTTTTTCGGGGTATCCATAAAATATGGTTACAGTCATAATAATAAAATGTATTATAATTATATGTGTTTATTAGCTATATTTAACCTGTAATTGTGGTGGATCGAAACACTTTATAAAATAATAAGCAATTTCAATGACAAAGGGGTAAGTAAAATAATAGTCAGCGCAAAATCGAAACTGAGAATAATCTAATCATTCATTAAGAATAAACGTCCTTAAACACAGTACACTTTTGAGGAAATGAAAAATATTTTTGTCATCAGAAATCCTTACTAATGTTAACTCTTAAGTGAACTCTTGAATGCTTGATATATGTTCAACCCATCCCACAGAGGATACGAGGCTTTTCTTGTATATGAATAAGCCAGACACACAAGTAATAAATGGCCCAAATCTTCCGTGGTGTTGAGGTTACAAACAGTACAGGCAATCATGTCGAATGAAAGCATAAATTTAGTTCTTTAGTATGTACACAATTGACAAAAAATCCGAAAAAATATAATCGAATGGTCTGATATTACACTGTTAAAAATTTCTTTTGTATTTTTACAAAAAATGCGTTGGAAGTAATTACGCACCACGATTTAGTAATTTTAAAAATCAGTTTTGTAAATTTACTATACTACTTATTATAATTTAATATAAGAAAATTACAACATATTTGTTGAAATTTACTAAACTTTTACTGAAAAAAAGTTTAGTAAAATTCCTAACACGTATAGTAATTTTAAAACTCAGTTTTGTAAATTTACTTTACTATTAATTATAATTTAATATAAGAAAATTACAACATATTTGTTGAAAT
Source organism: Chrysopa pallens (assembly GCA_020423425.1). Lineage (NCBI taxonomy): Eukaryota > Metazoa > Arthropoda > Insecta > Neuroptera > Chrysopidae > Chrysopa > Chrysopa pallens. Next base: position 14,799,992 of record CM035593.1, on the reverse strand, counting down.
TTACTAAACTTTTACTGAAAAAAAGTTTAGTAAAATCCCTTCACGTATAGTAATTTTAAAACTCAGTTTTGTAAATTTACTATACTATTTATTATAATTTAATATAAGAAAATTACAACATATTTGTTGAAATTTACTAAACTTTTACTGAAAAAAAGTTTAGTAAAATTCCTAACACGTATTGTAATTTTACTAATCAAATGATACCCAATATGTTTAGTAATTTTATAATGAAGTATTGTACTTATACTATACATTCATTCTATATTCAAAATATAATAATATAATAAGTCATATAATAGAATAGTAAAAAATATTATATATATATATAGATTTTTATTTGACATAAATCAAAAAATACAATTACAACAATCGTTCGAGATACAAAATAATAATAATAATAATTACAAATACAAAAACAAACAAAACAAAAATTAATCAAATAATTCAAATAAAGATTGATACAATTTAAAACAAAATGATTCACTATTCAAAAATAAAAAATTAAATATCAATAAAATAATTTAAGAAAAATAGAAATAATAATAATAAAAAATATTAAATAATAAAAGATAGTAGAGTAGTCGTCATATGTTGATGTAGTTACTCTTTAGTATACTCTGTAGTATACGGCTCAATCATCGTGCTCAACTTGATGACTTTAGGATGAACATTTGTTGCCTTTCGGTTTCCACCCCGTTTCGTACCTTTCGGAGGGCAAATTTCGAAAAATAGTCTGAAATTTAAATTAAGTGGTAAATTAATTTCATATAAACAACAACAAAAACAAAATGACACAATTTTTAAAACATTAAAAATTGAGACGAAATAAGTAACAAAGGAAAACTGAATAAAATAAAATTTTTTATTTAAAAAACGTCTTAATGCTAACTCTATAATGTCAAGCTAAATTCACAAACTTGACAATATTAATTTAGAGTTTAAAGATTTTTATGACATTTTTTCTTTCGAGAAACTTAAACTTAAAGTTTTTAAATGGAAGTCAAATTAAAAAATATTAATGCAGAAGAGTTGAAAGTTAAATTACAATAAAATTTTTATGCACTCACCGTTGAATTGCCTCCAGCGTTCCCTCGATTTCCTTAGGGTAGACGATACCAAAGACGTAATAAGTTAAAAAAGTAGTCAACAGTCCATCTTTGAATGAATCAGCATGTAGTATAATATCTTTCTCAATAACGATGTTGTACTGATTTTTGCTATCATGTAAATCTTTGCCTACAATGAAATGATATATATTCTATAAATACGGTTTGAATAAAAATTAAAACAAATAAAAATTCGATTGACGAGAAAAAAATTGTAACTAATGAATTAGCCTAATATTTATCAAGCTCATTTTTTTTAATATTTATGTAATTCCTTGAAAATCGTGTGGTACGTTTCATGAAACAATGCTTACTTTCACTACGTAGGGTCCATTGTTTATGTTGATAAATGAATGAATATTCCATTGAAGCTTCGAATAATTCGTATAATCAACTACTACTGGATTTAATAAAAAAAAATGTCTGTTTAGCCGGGAAAATTATTATAAATTTTTCAAGGGCAGATAATCAATAAACGTTGATATAATCATTAAATAAATTAGATTATATATAATAATCATTTGAATTTATTATCCTACATTTGAAAATATAACTAAAATATTAAATTACGAAGCTTACTATAAAATTTTCGTTGTGGTTAGCATTTCACGATGTAATTATTTACCAAAAATTAAATAAATGATAAACATTTATGCATGTAAAAGAAAATAAATAGAATGATTCCCCATTATGAATAATAAGATCATCATTTTAAAAAAACTAAATTAGAAGCCAAAATCTAAAAAATTATTAAAATAAATTTTTTAAACTTACTTGATGCCGATCGTTGAAACAATAATTTCATATCCTCAGTCCTGATCTATTGTAATTATAGTTATTGTAGAAAATTTTATCTTTGGTCGTTGTATGATTATAATAACTATCACCACATAACTTTCAATTTTTTATCATCTCATCTTCACTTTTTATTATAAATTAATAAAAACGTAAGGTTACTTTGAACTATTTCAAAAAGAATTCAATTACTTTGTACGATACCACAAACAAACACTATTCAGAATAGTGCGCAATATATTAGTCCAGTATTTGTTTAAAAGTCTATACTGCTGTCCTCTTTGTGAGTGAGAAATCGTCGTGATATTACAAAGAAATGAACAAACTTAAAACACGTAAACCCTTTGAAAAGCCGCTAGCGGCTAGTATGCAATTTGAATGTTTTCTCAATGTATAAA
>CM035593.1:14761109-14797590 GCA_020423425.1 Chrysopa pallens | reverse complement strand
GATAATATTATTGAATGTATACTATTAGCAAAACAAGGAATTATAAGCAGATATATTTTGAATCCACAAGAACTTGAATTAGCCAAAGAAAATCTAGATAAAAGCATTAATCTATACAATGTTGAACAAATTTACGAATTTCTAAAATTAAAAGCTTATTTTAACGGATCGAACATAGTATTCTCTGTACAAATACCAAATTTTGACAAAGATGAATTCATCTTCACAAAATTATTCCCTATCCCTGAAAACTATAGTAGAATCCAATTACCTTCCGAATATCTCCTATACAATAAACATAAATTCACATTCATTAAAGATAGTGATTACAAACGAATAGAAGATGATTGGATCATCAATCCCGTACAATTATATAAGAGAGAAAAGAATAACTGCGAATTAAACATATTAGAAAAGAAAATTGGACATTGCGTTTAAGAAAAATACATAGAAGAAAACAACATTTACGAAGTATTAGATAATCACTTTGTAATCATAACAAATTAATGGATTTCATTGGAAAAATATATATCACTGTTAATAATTGTTACATGATAATTAATGGTATTCAATATGGAACATTGCTAAAAACTTATACTAAAGTGGAAATAGAACAAATTATATTCAACAAAATAAATGCAACAATAACGTCAATATCAACAGATATTAACAACTTACCAAGCTCAACAGTGGAAAATATTGATCCTCTTAAATTATTAAAAACAGGTCAATATCAACATTACTCATTTCATTGGACATTTTTATTTACAATAAATCTATTTACTGTTTTAATGGTTTACATAATATATAAAATTTATAAATGGCTCCTACAGCACCTACAAATGAAAATTTTGTGGTAATTCCAAATGAAACAAACAAAAGATTGGCAGTCGAAAGAAAAGTACATGCAGCGCAACAACAATTTTATATCCATGGGAAATAATAATCAAATTTCATAAAACTTCATCTTTCAGCTAAAGTTTCATCTAAGGAGGGAGGAATTATATGCTCCATTATATATATTATTTAAAATTTTACAAGTAATGTAAATTATCAAATATTGTATGTATTCATATAGAAGTCATTGTACAAAACTTCACATCTCATATAAAGTTATGAATGTTATTTTATCAGTATATGATTTATCAAAGGGTACATAAAAATATCTTTTATAATATGATTCATCCTTAATGCATTCTATAATAAATATTCCTTATTATCAATATCAAAATATGTAAAAATATGTAAACAAACAAATATTACTCATCATCAATAATACATTGTACTTAGTACCCAAAATATGTAAAGTAATAAACTGATATGACATCATCTTACTAGTATATAAGCTCAGTGTAAAAGATATTAAGAGCAGAATTGATTAGAAGATTTTGACATACGTTCGTTTTGATAACACTCTTCTCATTTTAATATTTTAAATATTTTGATTATTTGTGAACTAAGTTCATCAACATATAATTAAATTTGTATTCTAGTTGTTTTAAATAAAAGTGTATTTCGTTTCAATAAATAAAGTTATATTTTTTTAACTTTCTAAGTCTTACGAGATTTAAATCGCGCGGATTTTGCTTTTGTAATATGTATGCTTCTAAGGTATGAACATACAGATGATAGATTCTTTTTGAATGGGCATTGGTATACACAACATAAAATACTGATATAGAGTACCGATACTTCTTCTTGAATGGACATTGGTTTGGCACACAACTTAAAATACCGGTACAGACTACACATACTTCTTGAATTGGCTTTAATGTTGAACACAACATAATATCAGATATTGATTTTTAAAAAAATAACCTAATATTGAAGATGCCACGTGGAAAAAAAAGGCAGAGATCTGAATGGTTTGTTTATGGTATATAAAATTACTACAATGTTTAGTAAGTTATAAGTTATATATATATATATACATATTTCTGTTTTATTCTATAATTCAGGTATGTAGGTAACGTTTATATTTTACCATTTTTTCTAAGTCACATTCTATTTCGTGTAAGCGGTGTGTTGACCAAAGGAGACCACGTTTGTAATTATATTTATTTGTGATAATATTCCACGTTTTATGGTTAAAGTAATTAAGTAATTAGTAGTTATTTAGAAGTATTAGGGAATATTAATTTGTTGGATTAAAGTGTTTTATCGATACGACGTTGTTTGTCATTAAAGAGTATTTATTCGTGATACTATTTTACAGTTGTTTAATCCATGTAATTTTTATTGTTAATTATTTACACAGTTTTCGGTTATATTAAAGTTTGTTATACATTGATCAGTGTTTTAGTTTTTTTACCTCAACCTTTGACGTAGCCCTTTACCCCTTAAATTTTGGGTTGCAATTAAACAGCTGGGTCTTCTTAAATAAGGAGATTGTGATACGGCGAAGCTTACTGGGGGTCAATGCGTTGTATAATCGTTGACTTGGGCCCAATTTAACACCACAGCACGCAAGCACCATTATTACATTCATCTATTTTCTTTATTACTACATATTTTTACTACATTCATTTTACTATATCTATTTTCTTTATAATATATTTAATCATTATCATTTCATCTTCTTTCTTTTACATTTTAATTCTTTTTGCAACAATACGTTTCATCAAATAAACATCTCGGTGAAGGTCGTCTTATATTGCGATCTTATACTATAAGAAATTAATACAAACCACTTCACCAAAGTACCAAAATTAGAATACTTAGGCACATCGCACATGAGGTGATTTGGGTGAAATCGCCGATATCGGCGATATCAGCGATACCACAGCATTTTAGTCGCACACGGAGCAACAGAAGTTGCTCCAACTTTGTAACGTTTTTGAAGAAGGGGTAATACATAGTTTGTTTATTAATAACAAAATATGTATATAAAGTGTCTTAAAGGATGAAATACATGAAGTTATAAATAATATAGATTATAATAGATTATACTTTAAGCCATTTGAAATTCGCATTTCGTCTTACAAATTATATATATATATATATATATATATATATATATATATATATATATATATATATATATATATATATATATATATATATATATATATATATATATATATATATAACTTGTTTTATTTGTTTAATTCGATTAGAATAGATACATATTATAACCACTGTAGTTCATTTTGTAAACATATAAAATAATAATAAGAATCAATATATATTATATTTGTGAGTAATAGTATATGATGTATTGGCTTAATTTTATAAAATAATTCTACAGTTCATTTCTGTTTATTTACTCTGTTATTGAAATGAATGTAATTAATATTGACGCTTGAAAAGTGTTATAAGAAAATAAGTTTATAAACTCTTGCAGAACGTCATTACTGCCATAATGAAGGAATGTTGCATCTATTGCAACGTTGCTACAACAATTAGGAGAAGTATACCTAGAGAAAGGGGTTTTTCCGTTTTTGTTATCCACAAATAATAAATATGTCTAGAAATTTTTTAGGTTGAGCATTTAACTGAGTAATACTATAGGTAAAAGCTCTTATGTATTTGACAACGTTACTTACGAATGTAAAATTATATACAATTGTTGTCGCATTATGATGGAATTCTTACGATTTCAGTATTTGATTATGCATATCTTACACAGTTCTATTTCATACATTTAATTTTCTTATGGAAAGTAATCTCTAATCTCTTTTTTTGTTTGTATATAAACAAACATTGACATGTTTTTATTTTTAAATATTAAAAATAACATTATTTAACTCTCTTTGTCATAAACATTTGATTTATATGACTGTGTAAACAAGAATAAAAAATAGTTGGCCATGTGATTTTAAGAACGTAGGATTTTTACAACGATTTTTTTATCACATGTATGATTTCAAATCACGAAAATCACGCCGTGTGCGATTATACATTTGTTTCCATAAGCAAATCATATGTATGATATCGCCGATTTCACACAAATCGCGCCGTGTGCGATATGCCTTAAGCATTGTGATATAAATTAGGTTAACTATATACATTAGAAAAGTAGACGGCGTTCAAAATTTTGGTTTATGTCATTAATTTATTATTGTTAAAATATTGAATTCGTCTTTACAAAAATCATTCTCTTTGTATTTTACGATACTATATTTTTAAAGGGTTTTAATATTTCAATGGGAAAGTTTCCTTTTTAAGTAACATTTGTTGAACACATGTTTCCTGAAAAAGGTTTTATTTTATTATTTCGGAGAAAGATAGTTTAAAGTACTCGAGCATCCTGCCATAAAAACTAGGTACATTGATGTGTTGGAAAAACCCAATAAACAAAATGTTACACGATGTAAAAAAGGACAACTATAGAAATATAGTTGTAAGTAGTAAGTTCTCTCTGATCCTTGATGGTGTTAAGACATACTTCTGAAAACTCTATTTGAATAAAAGAATATCTTCCAAAGAATAAAGTATTCAATTATTTAAAATAATATATCATCACATATCTATAATCCCAACAATTACTATTTCTTTAGTAAAGGCTTGTTCATAGTAATTCGTTTTTAATTCGTAATTACTATTATATTTAATTTTAAATATTTTATTTTGTAAATTTAAAGCAATGCTCATTATTAAACTATATCTAACGCACATGTAAAAATATCTAGATGAAGTTACTGAATTTCACGATTTGATGGAGGAGCCGGGGATGCTGAAGTTACTAAGTAATAATTAACTATAATTTATTATTCAAAAAGTACAAAATACATGAAATACATCAAATCAAGAATAATTATTGCAAATTACGAAATAAACATACGTTTCGCCGAATCAATGATTATTCAGTCATCATAGTTACTTACTCAAATATTTATTTATTCTAAATATATTATCTACCTTCTCTGTATTGAAACTTAAATAATTATTCAGTTTACACTGATTTTGTGTTTAATATTCAACATTTTTTTTTTGCTTCATTTTGCTATATATTGGTAATTAATTAGCAAGACATCAGGTTATTGTTATTTCTTTAGTTAGAAAAAAATAGGGTGGTCAGGTTCTTAGAGTTTCTTAAATATTTTTACGTACAAACTCTTAACCAAATTTAATAAACCCCTACATATTCCATTTCATTCAAAAATTCTGCAACTGGGATCGTATAGATAATTATGGTTTCGTGAAATAGGTGAAATCTGTGGTAAAAAAGATTAAACGTTGGAACAGCCATAAATATTGCTTTATGTCGCTTATTTACATACAATTTTTTTGAATCACTTAAAACAATTTTTAATATTGAAATAAACTGCAGAAAATAAATTGTATCACAGAATACATCTGTTTTATAAATTTATGCAATAGCAAAATAGTAGAATACTTGAATTTTGTTTTTGACCGTACGAAGTGAGGTCTATGGTATAATAGCGATTTTGCATTTCGTCTGTATATATCTCTTTTTGTTCCGCTAAAAAAACGTTTTGTTCGATTTTGTCGAAATTTGGAAGGCACATTAATTAAATTCAGAAAATTTACTGTATAGTTTAGAAGTTATTCATTTTCCTCTTCGTGAAAAATTACTTTTTTCTAAAAAAACAAAATAAATTTTTCCCAAAAAATAAAGTTTGTAACCCGTTTTGAACACGGGATTTTAATGTTTCGAAAGCTGGTTGTCTGAACACTAGGCTGCTGTAATATGTCTTTATATACTACTTTCCTTTTTCTTTAATGCGTATATTATTTAATTTTTTGATATAATATTTCATTTTCCCAGATAATTTTTTTGATTCTGTCAGATATCTTTTTTATTATTTTGTATAAGTATTATATATATACTTTTTTATTTACTACTGAGTGAGGTCATCAGTTCAAAGAACAACTGGTATATATAGGTATAACATAGCTCTCACAATAAACAAAGTATTATTCTCAGCTAAGTACAATATATAAAATAATAAAATAGTTTAAAAAAACTAAAAAAACACGCTCTATCTTTATTACTCTCATGCAAAGGATCCGTTCAGATGCGTTCTGCAGCCAACTTCAGAGAGTTACCTACAGACAAACAAACAAACATACGAGTGAAGCTAATAAAAGCGTGTTAATAATAGCAATCGTTATAATTATTAAGAAAATATATTCGTTGCAATTACCAAATTTACAACTAAAATAAAACATTCTAATGACTTCTTGTTTGTCTAGTGTTTTATATGAAGCTTCATGAAGTACGTTTCCATCTATCTTTATTAGTAGTTCTATGAACTGTAGTTTTCACTTATAACTAAACAAAATCATATATGATGAATAATTTTTTACAGTTTTTAGGATTAAGTATTTTTATTAATGTTTATTAAGTTTCTTTACAAAACGTTTCACTATTTTCAAAGTTTCTTCAGGTGCTTACTAATCATTAATTTAAAATTTAAATAATTCACAATATTTACAATATAATGAAAAGTTAATTATTTAAATATAAAATTAACATTCAGTTATTCAGCAACTAAGTAAACTATGAAAAAAGTTCTGTGAAAAGTACATTTATCATATAGACTGTGAAATAATATTTAAAATTTAAATAAATGGATATAAACAAAAGATACAAAAAAAAAGATATTTAGATACAAAAGCATAATTTTTTCCGATTTTCGATGATCATTTGATTTCAGATTAGACTGTAAAAAACTTGAAAGTCCCTCGAAAATTGCAAAAAATTTACTTTTCAATGTTCTTTTATCATTTCACATAGTTAAATAGATAGATAGGCAGAAAAATCGCCCTTATTTTATAAATCTATACGGCTAAAATAATATATTTCAGAACGTTTTGAAGCGAACTGGTTATCTAGAAATTCATAAATTGAAAAAAATTGAAATAAATACAAATATTTGACTAATGGAACGTATGGCTATCCATCCAGGTGGGTTTCAAAAATGTTATTTCTCTTCCAAGGACCATTAAACTTAATATTAAAGCGACAATTATATAAGACTATTTAAGAAGTAAACATGCAGAACGGTGAAACCTAACAACATAACTCATTGCAGAAATTGTCATATTGTAATCACCTTCTCTACTATTGCCCAGTTTTGAAATGAAAAGACATTCAAACTGAGGCATTTAAGAACTCTCACCCTCTTTCTTTAAAAATTTCAAAATTGTGGAAATATCTATCTATAGGCATTATAATGGCTAAAATGTATTCTGAAACAACTGATAAAACCTAAACTATACGTGTATCAATTTTAGAAACAAATCCTCGTAACAAACAAGTGGATACAACAAATAATACAGTTATTTGTTTAGATATTCGATATAAGAATTAGTATCGTTGTTTACTATTTTTAATTAGCACTATTCAGTCAATACAGTTATAAATAATAATACGTTAAATAATTGTATATGTATTAGTTAGAATAATTTTAGCTAATATTCTGACGAATCTATACAAATTATAAAAAAATATTTCAAACAAAGTTTATATTTTAAAAATGGGTTATGAACCCCATTTGATCCAATAGACCAATTTTTCTCATTTACAAACTTGGTCTTACTTGAGGTCTAAAACACAGAACCATCTAGGATTGTTTTCAATTAAAAAAAAAAAAAACTTTATTCGGACGCTATCAGAGCTTTCCATGGCCAATATAAAAGTTTATTATTTAAGTCAACAGTTTGTAACAGTAGTAAATATTGGAGGCTCTAAGAAAATGTGATCATAGAGTCACCAAATTATTCCATTTCCGTCCGTACGCCTATCCTATCGTCATTAAGACAAATTAGACAACTAAAAATATCATTATACACCAATTGAAATTTTGAGTAGCGTATTCTGATGCTGGGGTATAATAAAAAAACAACACTTGTTTTTGTTTTAAAACAAACAACTTTTGTGCCTGAAAAATTGTTCCGCTTACTGTTTATATTCACCTTATTATATGTACGCGTATATCTTTGAAAATAATTATCGAATTGATTTGAAATTTTCAAGGAATAATATTTGTTAAATATAAATTCCGGAAATGTAAAAATCGATTTTTTTAAAATTCTAACTGCATTTAACTCTTAAAAAATATAATAGTTACTGTTAATTTTAATATTTTTCTTTTAGATGTGTTTTATGTGTTATTTTTCGAGCCAATTATTCCACGACACACTGATAAAGATGAAATACGCGTGGACTTAAATTCGAAACCAATCGATATTTTTAATACGGTAAATTTATTAAAGACAGCAGTTGATAATATCGTAAAAATAATACTGAATTGTTCTCGTAATCAATTGAAACAATCTGCTCATAAGTCTTTCACCAAATTAATAACTATTGGGAAGCAGTCAAAATACAAATATTGCAACTCATACTCTACCCCAACCGAGGCTTTGATGATTGAAGATTGAAAAGGGCCTCTTGCAGTTTCCGCAGTATACTGTCTACCAAACTACAAACCAAATAAAGATGGATTTATACAATATTTTCAAATTTTGGGTAATAGATTCCTGTCAAGAGGTGACTTTAATGCAAAACACGTTCAATGGGGATCAAGAATTACACCTCCTGGAAGAGGAAAAGTCTTGTTTAAAGTTATCCAAGAATATCATCTGAGGCATTTATCGACATACGAACCAACAGAGTAGACGAAGTTTAAACTTCAAGTCGATTTAAAATTGGATTTAAAAATATCTCCTCAATCCTACATAAAATTTCGGAAAAACGTCGACCTCGTAGAATATGGCAAAATAGTAGATATCCATCAGACAAAAACCGTTATGATATAGAAGCAAAAGAAATAAAAAATTGATAAACAGCCTTAAAAATGAATCATTCCATAGTTAATTAAAGGACTTGGTGCGACCAAACAAGAGGATTACTTGCTTTGGAAGGCTACCCAGAGATTAAGTCATCCACGTGAACCCATTCCACCTATTCAAAGAAATAATGGCGAATGACCACGTACTGATCTGGAGAAACATTTACAAGAAGTCTTCACAACACTACCCTCTGAATTTACAGAAAAGGAAGAGCTTAAAGTTGTTAATTTCCCCACTGCACCATATCAAATGACTCAAATTCCAGAACTATTCACTGTCAAAGAAGTAACTAAATTTATAAAAATATGACTTAAACATACATAAGTAACCAGGATACGTTCTAATTAATCAAAGAACTTCCTAAAAGGGGTGTAGTTATACTGACAATGATCTATAATGCCGTTCTTAGACTAGGATATTTTCCTTGTCAGTGGAAAGTTGCCCAGGTAATTATGATTCCCAAGCAGCATGGAACTAATGAACAGGTTCATCGACTAGTTAAAATCATAAACCAGACATTTTAGGAGAAGAGTTACTGTTCCGCTGCATTTTTTGATGTAAATCAAGCATTCGGCAAAGTGTGGCACGAAAGTTTACTTTACAAAATAAAAAGAATGCTTCCCCATACATTATATTGTATCATTAAATCATACATTCAAGAAAGATACTTTCAAATCAAATTTGGCAATAAAACAAGTGAGGTGAATCTAATAAAATTAGGCGTTCTTCAGGGAAGTGTTCTTGGTCCGACTTTATATTTATTGTATACTGCTGACCTACCAACAAATGAGCACACTATAATGGCTACATTTGCTGCCGATAAAGCTATATTGTCTAAGCACACTGATCCGAACATAGATACAAAACAGCTTCAATGTGTGTAATCGTTTTGTTGTAATAAAGCCTCAAATAAATAAAAAAAGCCAAAATATAATATATACTTCTGTCCATTTATCAAACACTGCAATTACGTTTTTGTTATGTATAGCATTAGATACAGTAATATTTAATATAAAATCCACATCATCATAAGCATTATTCCATTATCAACCGCAAAAAGACTAATATTTTGTAGACTTCCAGGCATTCTTCAATTTTTGGTGACAAATATTGCAATTTTTTGTAAACATATGAAAACTGGGAATAGCTTAAAAAACGATATTTTTACTTAAACGTTACTTCTAGACATACTTGAAAGGTATCGTTTTTCCAATCGATGGCAAATGATCAAAGAAACAAGGAAAACTATAATTTAAATTCTATTTGAAAAATTAAATTTGTGTCTAGGCACCTAACATAAAAGTTATATTTTATTACAACTTCTCTTTTTGAAAAAAATCTTTCAAAATAGTAATTTTTTCTGTAAAGGTTGGAAGATACAGTTTTTAAAAGCTATATGAATTGATAATTAGTCGGATTTCAATAAAGCTGGAAACATGTAAAGGTAGGAATTTTACTACAGTAAATGGATTGATTGAAACCTTCTGAATTATGTTTTAAATCTTAAAACTAAAATAGTTATCCTTGTATTTTGTGCCTTTTCTTCCCCACCACTACCCTGGAAAGTTTGCCTAAATTTTTTTTTTGTCATTTTAAATTAATATATGTTTCTCATATTTGCATCAAATTACGGTTTTGAAGAAAAATAGATTGTTCTCTGAGACAAAACTCATATATTCGATGAGAGGGTTTATTAAAAACCATTGAAATCATTACCTACAATGCATCTTTATAGGTGTATGTATGAATGTTCTTGGGTTCACAATCGGACTGACCCAACAATTGTAATCGAGTTATAGGAACGGCTATATAATTCAGGATGGATGTTGGAATATTAATATTTGCAATTAGCGTAACTCTAACTTTAATTCGTTTTAGTTCTTCTGCGTAACCAACTTCCTTCTTGTCCACAAAGGAAATACTTGCTTCTTTTTATACTTTTTAATAAAGTTTCTAATTTTAATTATTTCAAATTTGGTTTCGAAGATTAATATATAAAATTATCATGTAACATTGTTTGCTGCCAAACTCCTCCGAAACGGCAGGACCTATTTTCATGAAATTTTGTGTGCATATCCGGTAGGTCTGAAAAACGGCCAACATCTATTTTTATACCCATCCAAAATTTTATCAAAATTTTTTGTGTTTATTTTTTTGTTATGTGGCATTAAAACTTCACACAACCCTAAATTTTCCAAAATTTTAATCATGATTTTAGTATTTTTGCATGAACAATATCAAAATAATTTAATAGTTTATTTGTATATAGACTTGAAAATACAAATCTTAGGGTTCTTCTCACCTGACGAGCGAAGCAAGCTCTTTGGACTTCCCTTGAACACGAAGGAGCACGTGCGTCGAAGGTCAAATTATGGCCGGATATCGATATACCTTTTGATATATTTATTAATCGGAGAATTCTTCGGAGGCGAAGCTCCGGGTACCACCTACTCAATATATATATATATATATATATATATATATATATATATATATATATATATATATATATATATATATATATATATATATATATATATATATATATATATGTTTTTGAAATGTACAAATTGAGATTTTCATATCCAATAAGGTGCATTTCAAAGAAGAAATAACTTTTAGCCTTCACTTTTTCTGTTTTTACTTTCACCGTATTGTATTTATTTTATATAGGCTATAACACCCGGACTGTAATACCGAATCTACGGACACATCGTTCATTAAAATCTGATCAGTAGATTAGCTACTATGGCGGAACATCCGTACATACCTACATACATGTATGGGCAACTAAAAAACAACCCATCCTTTCGGCTTTACCGTAGTTTGGTAAAAAATATAAAGAGAAGCAAAGTCCAACTTTATCTTTGCTTCCTAAAAAGGGAGTAAAGTGTAACTTCATCTTTGCCTCCTAAAAAGGAGTTCAGTGTAATAAAGTGTAACTACATCTTTGCCTCTTAAAAAGAACTAAAGTCCAACTTCGTCTTTGCCTCCTTGAACAAAGCTCCGAGACAAAAGTATCAATTTATCTTACTTCAGTTAGAGATAAAGTTGTTTTCTTTTTTGAGTATCTAATTGATACCTTACCTTTCTATGCTCAGTTTTTCAATGTTAACTACTGTAATTTTTTAGTTTCTTCGAATTATCGCTTGTTTTTCATACAATTTTAAGGGCTATAAAACTATTTAAAGTAAAACTGCCAAAACGATTTAAATTTTTTATTCAGTTTTGAACCTATTTTGAAGTAGGCTTTTTTAAACTGAATAAGTAAATTTAATAAATCAAGTCTTTTTTTTAAACTAAACTCCATAAATGAATATAACTTGAAGAATGTAATTTATTCAGAAAATATACGTTGATATAAAGAATTGACTATGAATGCGTTTAATATTTGGGGCAACCTTATTCGTTAAAAAATTGATTTTTTTGTTAAATGTTTGAGATAGGAGTTTTTTATCACTTTTATCACTATTTTGGAAGTTTTTGAGCTAAAGACTTTTGACTTCAACAAGAACTCATTTTGAAGTACTTTAACCAAGATACAATGAGTTTTCTACTAAATATTCATTGAGTGAATCAGAACTTTTAACTAGCATTAATTGGGATAATATTAAATTTACTGAAATGAAAAACCAATTATATATGTTAGTTTGTTTTTTTCTATAAGCTTCATTTGCTTTTTTATGGAAAAGCAATATTTTTTTGTCTGAACGAATGGATAACTAAGAAAATATTTTGTTGCATTTTGTTGCATTTTGCAAAATAATTCGGAAAATTAAAAACAAAATGTTGTGAATATCTCACATAGACACTGTATAATAATTTTAAAAAAAGACACAAAATTTAATAAATTCCATGTTACATTTTGTGAATACTACCCATATCGGTTATGTTTTGTAAACTAAAATTTTATGTAAAATGAAATAAGATCAAGTAATATGGAGCAAAGAATATATTTACAAAACGGAAAGTTTTGCATCTTCCCAAAACCCGTATATTTAATTGGGTGGAAAATAAAAACAAACAACTCAAAAACTGACTATTATTTATTATTAGCTATGGAGAAGATTCATAATTTTTTAATTGGGGCGTTATGGAGAATGGTTTTTCTAGAAATAAAGTCAACAAGATTGCTATGTTAATTATCAGTAAAATTTTACATTATAAAAATAAAAACTGTTATTATTATAAAAATAAAAACTGTTTATATTTTAAAACCTAAAGTATTTTTATTTTACATAGTGAAATTTTACATATTATTAGAACAATATAAATTGTACTTAATTTAATTAATTTTAAAACCTATGGTTTTTTTTTCTTTGATTGAAACATTTAACCCAAACCCACAGTTTGACGTAAAATAGTGTCAGCAGATGTGTCAGTAGAAGTATTAATGAATACTTTGCTGGCTTTCTTTTGCACCAAATTTGTCATGATTATCAAAATATTCTTCCATTCTTTTTTTTTAAAACTAGATTGATGTATTTTCCAATTTTTGAATAGAATCATTTAATTTATTGGTTTTCTTTGTAATAATTTTATTAATTTTATGTAAAAATATTAAAAATAATGGAGGCATTGATACATTGTTACCATGTTCACTACATTCAAGTTGGTTTCATGTTGTAATATTATCTAATAACAGTAAACTTTTGCTTTGTTTATTACTCGTAAAATTTTTCAAATTTTCTTTTTCTAATATAGTATTATTAAAATCAAATAGTTTAATAATTTGATGAATACTACCCTTGTGGTATACAATTTATTCCATCAATATTATAATTAAATTCGGAAATTGAATCATAATTTAAACTAATATTCATTTTACGTAAATCAATTTTTATTTTTACTAATTCTTCACACGTCCAATTCATGTTTGCTAAGCCAGTGGTATGTAAACTATATAATTTTATGTTTATATCAGTTGAATAACCCCGCACTGAAGTATTTGTAATGACAGGCTTAGACCAATCAATAAAGTTCAACCAATCAACAGCAGTCACAATCTGTATGTGGATAGGTGACCACCTAGCAGTAGTGTGTACTGTTGTTGTATAAAAATAATAATAATATTGTCTTTTGGTAAATGGCTATATAGTTGAAAGTAGCTGATGTCAGAAATTAAAAGAAAAAAGAAAATCAGTTAAATTGAAATTTGTTAAATTATTTCCATCTACTATTAATGTTTGTAAATTATTTAAATGCGATTATTTTGTTAAACGATAAATCGAAACTTTGTAAATTGTAGCGATTTTTATCATTACTTAATTTTAAAATATTAATCAAATGTAATTTCATTATAAAAAAGTCGCTACATACCAATCTACCGCTATAGTTCAAATCATACCGACACTGTTATATTTTTATTATTCAGTAGGGATGTGCGTTCGCATTTCGTTTTATGATTTTTGAATAATAGATAACTTACTTAGTTGAGATATACAATTAAAACACTCTCTTGTCTACTCCTCTTTCGAAGTGATCGCAACTATATACAACGCACACATATAATACGAGCAGAGTACCGAACGTACACGCACACACTACTTGAACCGTTTTTAATCTTAAATACAACGTTACATCCAAGTCGCAATGGTTTGAACATTACGTTGAAATTATAACTACTTTTAGTAAGTCGCTAAATATGATTATTTATTATGGAATAATGCAGGTATGTAGGCTGAAGTCATATCTTTACCTTTTCTTCTTTTAATAAATTTATTTATTATATTTCTAATTTATTTCATGTAAAGGTTACATTATTATCTTTACCCTTTCGTTCAAGTAACTTATTTATCGTATATTTCTAATTTATTCGTGTATACCGCGTGTTGTTCAAAAACGGACCACGTGGTGTTTAATGTTAGTAGTAATATCATTTGATCCTTTGGTTGGAATGATAAGTTGTTTATAGTTATTTATCCATTATATTTCAAATTTTATTTAATGTAAAGGCTATATTAAAACCTTTACCCTTTTCTTTCAAATTAACTTATTTATTGTATATTTGGTTGTAATAATTAACTTGTGTATGGTTAATCATTTTTAATATCCTGCTTATATAAAAATACTGTTACACTTGTTGATTACTTAATTGTTTACATAGTTTTATTAAATTAAAGTTGGTTATACGTTGATCAGTGTTGTATTTTTTACCTGAATCTTTCACGTAGTTCTTTACCCTTTTAAAAGTTGGGTTTCAATAGAACAGCCGGGTCTTCTTAGTAAGAAGATTGTGATACGGCGAAGCTAACTGGGGGTCAACGTGTTCTATAACCGTTGGTTTGGGCCTAGCCTAACACCAAAGCACGCAAGCGCCATTATTACATTTATTTTTACTACATCTTTAAATTATTATATTATTACATTTCTACATCGTTCATTCTTTTATTCATCTCTCTTTCTATTTTAATACATTTTTATATTTATTATTTACTTATTTATATCTTTAACTAAAAATTATCTTTTTGCTACAAATGTGTTGGCAATAACTGGGTTGATAAATAAATAACTTGAACTTGAATAGAAAAATACCACTCGTATATTATAGAAAAACTTAACATACTTAATAAGACGAAGTATCAAGACAAAACAAGGTTAACATTATAAATATGTTACCTGGCAACATAATAAATATGGGTTTGTTCTCATATTCCAACACTCCCTCCCGAACGCAAATCCATTTTACTTATACAATACAAATGTTTTTCTAGCGTTACACCCTTTGTTAAATTATCAGCTATCATATTACAACCATTAATAAATAGAAATTTAACTTTACCCTTTAAAATGTTTTCTCTAAGAAAGTGTAATCTATTATCTATGTGCTTAGTCTTAGGTTTATAACAATCTGTTGACGCTAGTCTTATTGCACTTTGATTATCACTATAAATAACTAACGTGCTGTCCAGGCCTTGGCCCATTTCTTTTTGTAGTTGACGTAGCCACAAGGCCTCCTGGGTCACCGACGCCATCGCCATATACTCGGCCTCTGCTGTAGATAGGGCTACAGTCTGTTGTTTACATGAACTCCAGGATATGCATGCATTTTGATAGATAAAACTGTAACCTGTGCATGATCTCCTGTCTAATGTGTCACTTGCCCAATCTGCATCGCAATACTCAGTTATTGCTTTAGAGTCTTCTTTGATATAACATAACTTGAGATCCTTGGTGCCCTGAAGATATCTCATGATCCTTTTAACTCCAAGCCAGTGTTGAAGCCCTGGATTATTACAAAACTCACTCAATTTATTCACTGCAAATGTGATGTCAGGTCGTATTACCTGTGCCAAATATACAAGACAACCAACTGCTTGCCTGTATGGGAAATTGTTGTCTTCATTTTCAGGTTTCTTATCCAATTTTATATTTATCTCTATGGGAGTACGCACTGGTTTGCACTCAGGCATGCCAAAACGTTATAATATTAAATTGATATATTTCTCCTGGTCGATTATAATCACACCTGCCTCACGGTTTCTTTTAACGTTTATACCAATACATTGCTGAATCTTACCTAGGTCTTTCATACAGAACTCTATAACTGTATCTTTATCTTTGATTTCTATAACTGTATCTATACCATTTGTAAAAATAAGAAAATCATCAACCCTACTGCAATATATATCATTTTAAACTTACTTATTGAATAATAAACACATGGGTCAATCTTAGACCTTTCTAATCCTATTTTAATTAAAGTATTGTTCAATTTTAAGTTCCATTGCTTGCTTAAGTCCATAGATTGATTTATGGAGGTGACATACCTGGGCATTTTTTTTGTAACATTCTGGCTGTGACATGTAAATATCTGTGTCAAAGTCACCCTGAAGAAATGCACTTATTGCATCCATCTGAATCATTTCCAGGTCATATTTAGCAGCTAGAGCAAGCAAGAATCGAACTGAGGAATATCTGACCACGGGAGCATATACCTCGTCATAGTCATTTCCTTTTCTTTGAGCACATCCTTTGATTACTAATCTTGCTTTAAATCGAACAATATCTCCTTTTTCATTTATTTTACTTTTAAATACCCATTTACATGGTAAAGCTCTTTTATCTGTTGGTAAATCTACTAGT
Organism: Chrysopa pallens; assembly: GCA_020423425.1. Taxonomy (NCBI): domain Eukaryota; kingdom Metazoa; phylum Arthropoda; class Insecta; order Neuroptera; family Chrysopidae; genus Chrysopa; species Chrysopa pallens. The sequence goes on along the minus strand of CM035593.1, from coordinate 14,780,742 downwards.
GACCAAGTTTTATTCTTTATCAAAGAGTCATACTCCTCCTGCATGGCCTTCTTCCATTGCTCAGCATGCAGAGATGAAAGAGCTTCATCAAGAGTCTGAGGGTCATTTAAGTCAAATATAGGACAAAAATAACTCACGTCCGGGTCATCCTCCTTTACATACCGTGCTGCTCTGCGTGGACGTAATTTTATATTTCGTGCTGGAGTCGGAATTTCCACTGATCTCTCTGGTATATTGGATGGATCATCATCATCTCCGGACTGATAGTCATCACTGGAACTCTAGTCCAAGTTGTGATTTACCTCTAAAATTTACTTTACAGCCATTTTTCACCATTGCACTTACTGATAGGAGATTGGCAGCAAGTTTTGGAATGTATAAAACATCTTTTACCTGAATTTTAATTTGATCCTTACTATTTATATACATTTAATTTCTTCTTTTAAGGGTTCTTCAGGTGACTGCATTCCAGGACTGTATTCCATACGTACCACATTTCTATAGGTGTTTTACCATCAATTGACTTTGTGGGTGATCTATTCACTATGTAAGCCGTTGTTGCTAGGGCCTCTCCCCAATATAATTTTGACAAATGAGCATCAAGTAACATAAATTTTGCCCTTTCTACCAATGTTCTGTTCATCCTCTCTGCTAGGCCATTCTGTTGGGGTGAGTATGGAGTACTAGTTTGGTGTTCAATCCCATGCCTACTTAAAAATCCATCAAATTCCTTGTAACAGTACTCTCTTCCATTGTCTGACCGAACAATTTTTATCTTAGTACCAAGTTCATACTCTACTCTACTTTTAAAAGCTTTAAATACTTCCAGTATGCTCAATTTATCTTTCAAAAAATAAACATATAGTTTTCTAGTGAAGTCATCAATAAAAGTAATAAAATACTTCATACCTCCCAGAGATGTTTGCTCCATCGGCCCACATAAATCAGTGTGGATGTGCTGCAGTGGTTGTGATGCTCTCGAACCAATATTATTGAATGGCAGTCTGCTTTCTTTACCTTGAAGGCAGGTAGTACATCTGATTATACCTTTACTTTGTTCTTGAAATGGGCTGACTCCATCTTCACACTCTGGTAACTTGTTTACATCTGTGAAGTTCAGGTGTCTCATGCGCCTATGTCATAGGACAACATCATAAAAGTTATTTGAACATGTAAAATTTAAAAAAACTTCTCTGTGAGTATTTAATTGGTACAAAATGTTGATTAGAATAGCTGAACACAGGAATTTATTGTTTTTGTCATAAATGTCATATGATTTACCTCTTAAATTTACTTTACAGCCATTTTTCACCATTGCACTTACTGATAGGAGATTGGCAGCAAGTTTTGGAATGTATAAAACATCTTTTACCTGAATTTTAATTTGATCCTTACTATTTATATACAAACTAGCAGACTCGGCCACGCGTTGCTGTGGCTATTATTTTTGTTATATTACATTGTAGTAAACAATTTAAGAGGGACGGTAGTAGAACATCAGTCACGGGGACCAACATGCTTTTTACATAGATACCAGTTGTAAAAAAATATGGCGACCTCCATGACAGATTTTCTACTACCGTAACCTCTTAGTAAAATGAACTTATTATCTGGGAACGAATTCGGAAATGTTAAAGCTTGTATAAAAATCGACTGGATTGGGATTTGAATGGGGAGGACTTTGAACACGATTGATTTAAATTTTCTTACAGTTGATATTAAGCAAAAATCAATACAAAAGAATTAATTTTAAAATTTATTATTATTTTTATTCAATTTTGTAACAAAGTGTCACTTAAATTATATGAATGAGGTAGGTAGGGCAGATAGTCTTAAATCTTTAACAATAATATTTATTATTTTGAATTATAAATACTTTTAGTTTCAATTTAATTTAGCACTAATCGGTGTACAATAGTTTTGGTTAACCTGCCTTTAGCTAACACAAATAGATTCGACGGTTTCCCTACACGTGAACATGCAACATATAGTTGCCCATGAGAAAAACATGGATTTTCTAAATCCAAACGACAAATGGACATTGTTTGGCCTTGAGACTTATTTATAGACTTGACAAAAGCTAAACGAATTGGAAACTGTGGCCTTCTAAAGGGTATGGTAGAATCTGACGGTATCATTGGAATACATGGCAGCAGGACCACTTCTCCTTTAAAGGTCGTCGGTTATATTGATGAATTGTAGCTTATTAATTAAAGCGTTAGTACTTTTAACTTAACACCAGTGTTGCCGATGGCTCAAGTTAAAATTACCCATTCCATAAAATCCCATTACTCGTTTTTACCCGGCACACTGAAAGGTAGTGTACCAACTGCTAAAAGCACGTTAAATTTAAACCTAAATTTTAAATATTGAAGTAATAAAAATAAAAAGTACACAATAATTAATTATTAATAAAATTTATTAAATTATTTCCAAGTTGTGAAACACCCTTTATGCTCCGGTAATGCGCAAGTTTAAGTTATGAGAGCAAGCGGGAAAATGTCAAATTATACATACAAAATATTTATTCAACGTTTTAACAAAATGTAATTTTAATAAAAACCGATTACCCGACTTAACCCGTCTGAGTCAAATTGCTAGCTCATTTACCCATTCAACGTTGAATTACCCGAAAAATTGGTTATTACCCGGACATTGGCAACACTGCTTAACACATTTATTGGTTACTCAATCAAATCAACTGACTACTTTATACAGTGCCATCTATTCGATAGTTACTAAATCAGGACAACTGACTTCAACTGATTATACCGCTATCTGTTAGAATCTTGCCGAACTATGTATCTTTGTTACATTTAACTAACATCTGTTTAAATATTATCGAACTATATCTGTTTGTCATAAAAAACAATTAACTCGAAATAAATTAAAATTACAATCTCAAATTAAGAAATAAACTCTCCTATCTCTTAAGTTGAAGCATAGCACTCATTTAAAAAAAAAAAAAAAAACGTTCGAATTGGTTCAGTTGTTTCGGAATCCATCGCGATCAATATGACATGTAATTTATATATATTAAGATTAACCTTTCCTATTTTCTCCACAGGTAGCGGTGTCTTACTGGCAACTGTTATGATGGGTATCGGTGGACTTTCCATATCATACATCCAGTTACATCTGTTAGTCATGTGCATGGTAGCACCGGAGTCCACATACCATTGTTCCGTATTCATAGTCATTGGTGAAGCTGAAAATGCTGCAACAAAACTTTTACTGGTGTCTGCTTTCACTTCATTTTTCTTCTTTGTGACACGACAATTCTTTGCAAAATGTCCATGTTTATTGCAATTATAACATCGGGGCCCTCGATTGTTTTGGACCTTAGCAGTATTCCTTTGATTGGCTACTTTCCTAGTGAAGAACGCTGTGCTTTCTTAGTATTGAACTTCCTGCAGGAGCTTCGTTTTAATGGAATCTGCACTAATCTTTATCCCTGAACTCTCCAGACCCAATATCATTGGCTTATATGTTTCAGGTAAGCCAGCTAGCATGAGTGTACCGAGCCACTCATCATCAATCTCAAACTTTATATTCCTGAGTTTGTGAGCAGTTGACATGATCTTGTTCACATAGTCGTCTACGGTTTGTGAGCTGTCCACTGTAGTTGTGATGAGATCTCTTAACAAGGCTACTCTTCTGTACAACCCGCTGTCATCAAAAGCTTGTTGTAAACTGTCCCAGACTTCTTTACATGTATTTGCACTATGTACATGCACGTAGTTGACAGGATCTAGTAGGAGTATCAGCTTAGACTTTGCCTTTACTTCTTTCTTTATATCCTTGTTGGTACCATCGACACAGTTCCATAGATCTTCTAGTTAAAAATAAGCCTCCACGGCGAATTTCCAACTCGCATAATTGTCTCGTCCTACGAGGCTGTCTATGTGAAAGGGATTGTGGCTAGTATTGGACATCTTTTTCATGTATTAACAAAGTTTTCAATAATGACGCTAACTTCGAGGTTAGAGCGGTACCTAACCTCTTAGAACACGTCGGCCGGTTTTTCTTTTTATAAGTTCACGGAGTTTTTCGACTGTCGCTTACTAATTTCAACCATTAACTACGCTCTGCTACCATGTTGGCAATAACTGGGTTGATAAATAAATAGCTTGGACTTGAATAGAAAAATGCCACTCGTATATTATAGAAAAATTTTACATACTTAATAAGACGAAGTGTGAAGACAAAACAAGGTTAACATTATAAATATGTTACCTGGCAACATAATAAATATGGGTTTGTTCTCATATTCCAACAATATGGTAGCAGAATATAAAGCTGTTTTATTGCAAATACACTTGTGGTATATTGCCCCTCTACTGTCCAAGTTATTATATCGAGTGAGGAGGAATACACCTACAAGGCGCAATATGGTGGGTGTGGAAGCGAATATCGTCGAGGTTTCCAGATTTTTCTCGCACTAGTTTGTAACTGCTTCGATGCTTTTGAGCCACCTAGTATTTGTTGGCCCACCCTATATTTATTAATTTGACACCTTGCAATGTACCATCCAACTGCCACCTGAGTGTTGTTGAAATTAACTAAAGTGATTAAATGACTTTTGGCAGTTGGTGATATGATATGTGATTCTGTCACTTGTTGAAATGGACTTTTAATAAAAAGAAAAAAAATAATAATATAAATGGTTAATTGTCGTGTTATATCCGAACGGGTAAGTTAAAATTAAATTATTTATTTTTTGTTTTAAAGTATATATTTTCTGTATAAGGTGTATTGTACAATGTTTACCTTTATAGGTTAGTGTCTGTGTTTGAATTGACACGTGTTCAATCCCTTATACATATATTTTTAATAATTAATAAATTAAAATTCAGATATTGTCGAGTTGTTTTTTATATTTCTTATTTTTGGTGATTGGGAGATAAAAATATCTGAATACCATGTGCGACTGTTGCTTGTGTTTTCGCGACACATTTACAATCGCACATTAATATTCGTAAATTCGTCGCCGTTTGTTTTTTCTTTACCAAATTTTAACCATTGACGCCCTTCACTGGCAGTCTAGGTGAATTGTTTATTATATAAAGAAAAAGGTGAACCTTATTATCGCTAATCACCCCAGGCAACTCGACAATAACAACGAGAAATTTTTTAAATGGTATTTATAATTGTCCTTTTATTTTTTTATGATTTCGACCCCATTCATTGAACAAACAATGGAAAGACACGTTATGAAAGAGAAAAGAAATTCAAAGTTTAACAAGAAATATGTGCACGTGCTAGTGTGATAAAAAAAAATGAAAAAAAAACAAAAACTCACGTTTGATGTATTTACGATGGTATTTGGATGAATGCCAACACGACGCTCGCGGAATGGATACTCACCGATAAACCAACGGGTGAGTCCGGATGATACGCCAACCTTCGTTAATTCCGGTATGTGATCCAATAAATAGTTTTTTTTTTTTTTAATTTTTCATCCTTTTTAATGCAATTATTTCGTTCACGGTCAAAAAAAAATCAGTCACGATCGATCAAATGAAAAAAAAATGTAATCTGTGTTTAATAAACGTGGTAATAATACTGAACATTCCGCAAGTAATTTTTTTATATTTAATTAAATGAAAGACGATCTTTTCTCTACCGTTGCCGGAATCATAAGGAAGTATATCTTTTTTATATTATTTGTCCGAACTCCTGTTTTTAAAGAAAACAATAACAATTTATATAATCTTACCGCGTGAATATCTCCGAAAGCGCTATGCCGGCATACATATGTAAAATACATCACTTAAGGTGAGTGTTGATTAAGGTGGTTGTTATTTTTCTTTTGTTCCTTATTCATTTTTATTTTATTCTAATTTTTCTTTTTAATTTTTATTATTTTATTCTAATTTTTCATTTTAATTTTTATTTTTATATTCTAAATTTTCATTTTAATTTTAATTTTTATTTCTAATTTTTCATTTTAATTTTTATTTTTATATTCTAATTTTTCATTTTAATTTTTATTTTTAATTTCTCCTCTCTTCCCTCTAAGCTATATACTAATGTGATGGTATCGTCACACACTGTGTCAACGTTAAGTATAACTTATTTGACTTAAATGTACAAATACGTACTCATATTTAATTTATTAATCTATTTTCTTTATTTTTCCGTCTAACAAATTGAGTGATTTATTTACAATCTCTTAACTGGTGGATATAAATTCAACAAAATGGAGCTAAATAGATCGTTAGATGATCTGCAAAGAGGTTCAACTACATCCAAAACATTGTTGGTAGTTTCGCAGAAACTCAACTAAGTCGTGGACTGCATCGCACAACTTACAGAAAATGCACATCAACAGTCGCTGAATATAGCTAAGATGAGTATAAACAATAATTCTAATAATAGTAAGGCTCTTGATACCTTACTAATCAAAGATTTAGGCAGTCGCGTTCCCGAATTAAATATACTCGAGCCATCTTCAATATTGCATTTTTGTCTTGAAGTTGAAGATTTAATCTCCATGAATATTGTGAATGAATCGGTCATTTTAAAGTTTCTTTTGTCAAAAATGTCTTCTGACTCCAGACAATTTTGGTCTTCTTTTATTACCAGAGAAATGCCGTGGTCTATGATTAAAAATAGACTTACTAATTTATTGTCTGGTGCGGAACAACACCAATTAATAGACAAATATGTGAGGCGAAAACAACAAATAAATGAAAATTTTTTTACTTTTGTATCTGACATTCGCCGGTATGCGAAGACACTATATCCTCAGTTTACTCAATCTGAAACTATTGAAATCATTTTTTCATATTTAAACCTAACTACATATGACCTTTTAAAATTGCATCCTACACCTACAACATATGATGAACTTGATAAGTTATGCGTGAAAGTTGAAGAAATTCAATCACGCTTACAAACTTTAAAAATGGATTATGATGTTGCGTCTCCACAACCTTCGTCTAGTATCCCTAAATCTACAACATCTCCCGATACATTTTCACAAATTTCAGTAAATCCGTTGAACTTATTAAATACCAATGGATGTAAGTCGAAAGTGGATGCAAGTAGTCGTCTGCTCGGTCCGTCTTCTACATGTGATCCTTCGGGTAACTCTAGCAGTTATCCTATTACGAGTTAACCTATTATGAGTTATTACGATAATATCTCAAATTCGTGTAACAAACACAATCATTGTCTAGTCAGTCCGTGTAATCCGCACGTTTCATGTTGTGTTCAAAAGGTTCAATTGACCTCGAACAACACTAATTGTTGTTCTTTTACGGGTTCGAATAACCCAAATTACCTTTTACACAATCGTCAAGGTAACGATTGTCAAAATTTTTCTCCGAATCGTAACGTTTCTTTCAACCGTAATCGAATTTCTTGCGCCTATTGTAAATCATTAGGACATCACATTTCGGAATGTAGGAAACGTAGAAATAATAATTCAAATTCTTATTCAAATTCTAATTTATATTCAAATTCTAATTCTCAAATTCCTTCAACGTCGAAACAAGCGGTTTCGACTATCAATAATTCTAATAATTCAAAAAACTAAATAGTAGCCTACATACCACAAAATCTTCCCTCCCTTTAGTACACATTAATTTTTATAATATTCCCGTTACAGCATTATTAGACTCCGGCAGTACATTAAATTTAATTTCGTCTAAATTTGTCGAGATTATTACAAAATCGGTTATTATTAAAACAAACTATAAAAATATCAAAGCTTATTTACCAGGATCATATTCTTAGGTATTAACAAATCCTGTAATCTTCATTTCAAAATTCATAAATTTAGTTGGGACGCGAAATTTTATATTACCGATGCATCCCATATAATATTATTAACGGTTCAAATACTCTCTCATCTTGTAACATAATTATAGATTTCTCAATTTCAAAAATCAAGTTTAATTTTCATCTGAATATCGCTGTTCCTTTTATAAAGTCAAAAAATCATTACAATTCTATTTCTGTTATATCGGAATGCAAAGCAAACTTAAGTAATTACCAAACTTCAACTCTAAACATTATTCTGTCTTATAACGCTTCGGTTCTTACAAAAGTCCCAGGTTTAGCAAAAAACTTCGAATATAAAATATTTCTTAAAGACCATGAACCAGTTCGTAAGTCTCCATACAACTTGCCTCCTGATAAATTAAAACTCTTAGAATCGCATATACAGGAATTAGTTGACCAAAATATCTTAGCACCGTGTCAAAGTCCGTACGCGAGTCAGATATTTTTTGTTAAGAGACAAAATGGCGGCGTACATCTATGTGCAGATTTTCGTTTTCTCAACACTAAGATACAATTCAACCCATTCAGCGCGTGTAGTATGAATGCTTTTTTCAATTGTTTCGGTTCAGCGAAATATTTTTCAACTTTCGATCTAAATCAAAGTTTTTACCAGATTCCTATTACCGCTATTGTCACGATTCCGATCCCTAGCGGAAGAATCTCAACATATTACCGCTATTGTCACTCAGATAGGCCAGTTTTTCCATAAAGTTTACCTTTTCGGCATGGTAAACTCAGCCCAAGCCTTGAACCGATACTTAGTTAAAGATTTCGCCGATTTCCGTCGTGAAGGATTCTTCGTTCAATATTACGATGATTTAATTATTTACAGTTCTTCACTCTATGAACACATTAATCAAATAGATAGAGTTCTAAATCGTTTAAAAAAACTAAATTTAACAATCAACCCTGATAAGCTTAAGCTTTGTATGACTCGTTTAAAATTAATGGGTCATGTGGTTTCAAACCACATTTAATGTGGTCAGTGTAGAATTCCTGACCCCGACAAGTGCGCTGCAATTGTAAATTTAACTTTCCCTCTAAGGTTGAAAGAACTTCAAAAATTCATTGGTATGTGCGCATTTTATTCCAAGTACATTCCTAATTTTAGCACCATTATCGCGCCCTTAAACGCGCTGAAAAAGAAAAATGCGAAGTATATTATCGAAGCGCAGCACTACAATGCCTTTGAGTCTTTAAAAATAGTGTTAATTTCACCTCCATTATAACGATTTCCTGATTTCAATAATAAATTTATTCTAACAACTGACGATAGTTCGAAGAGCATAGCGGCTACGTTAAGCCAGGAATTTGAAGATGAACGCCATCCGATTGAATTCTTTTCTTGTAGGCTCCAAAACGCCGAACTTAGGTATAATGCACATGAACTTGAACTCTTAGCAGTTGTGAAATCACTATTTCACTTTAAAGATTATTTACTCGAAAGACCGTTCATTCTTGAAACCGATTGTCATAGTTTATTGTGGCTTTTCAAAACACCACAATCATTTAATAAATTGTCACGGTGGATCCTTCAGATCTCTCGTTTTAATTTTTCTCCGGTTCACGTAAGAGGTCAAGACAATTTCGTAAGCGATGCATTGTCTCGAATTTTTACTCAAGTCGATAATATTGTAATAGATAAAGATTTTTCAGAATCAGATCCGTCAGCATTGCTAAATACTTTAGTTCATTCGTACCCCCAGAGATATCTACCGTACGTGAGGCACAGAAAATGTCCGAATTTTGTCGTCACATTTATACTGATATTTCATCAAGTAAAAATGCTTAGCACTTCTTTATTCGCGATGGTTTGCTTTGTCGTTTCGTCGGAAAGAATCGTAATAAAAGAATCGTTTTACCAGATACAATGCTAGATTTTATTTTGGAATATTTTCACTTTACCGTGCATTTTGGCATCACCAAAACGTTCCGAGACATTAGTCGTCGTTTTTTGATGCCAAATCTTTTTCATACTGTAAAGAAATATGTAAATTTCTGCCTCGTTTGTGCTGCTACAAAGCCAATATCAACTACGATCCGAAGATTTCCCTGATTCTCCAAAAAAATAGATGGGAACAATTATACATAGATTATGTGGGTCTGTTAATTACGTCTACTGATGGTTTCCGTTATATTTTAGTTATGAAACGATTAAAAATGCACCAGCGTTAGTTATGTTTGGTCGTGAATTAATGACGTCATTGGATTTTATTTTGAAAATCGACCTGACTGAGCAGTCGATAAATTTAAACGATGTTTCAAGAAACTTGGCGAAATACTTCGTTAAAAGAATCCACAATAGCAACATAAAAACCGCAAAGTTGAAACTTGGTGACAAAGTTATGTTAAAAAACATTAATCAAACTTCTTCGAACACGATGGACCAGAAGTTCATCGATCAGTTTATTGGCCCATATAAAATTATTAATTTTACAACCCCTGCGTCAGTGGAACTTGAAGAGTGTGGTACGAAGGTCCGACGCAGAGCGCACATTACGCACCTTAAGAAGATTTCATAGTAGCACAAACTCTCCTCCCATCATATTTGTGACCTAGTTTAATTATTTTTTTTGTATTTTTTTTTAAGCACGGGTTGGATGTAGCGATTTTAATCATTACTCAATTTTAAAATATTAATCAATTGTAATTTCATTATAAAAAAGTCGCTACATACCAATCTACCGCTATAATTCAAATCATACCGACACTGTTATATTTTTAATATTCAGTAGGGATGTGCGTGCGGGATTAAAACACTCTCTTGTCTACTCGTCCTTCGAAGTAATCGCAACTATATACAACGCACACATATAATAAGAGCAGAGTTCCGAACGTACACGCACACACTACTTGAACCGTTTTTAATCTAAAATACAACGTTACATCCAAGTCGCAATGGTTTGAACATTACGTTGAAATTATAACTACTTTTAGTAAGTCGCTAAATATGATTATTTATTATGGAATAATGCAGGTATGTAGGCTGAAGTCGTATCTTTACCTTTTTCTTCTTTTAATTTATTTATTTATTGTATTTCTAATTTATTTTATGTAAAGGTTATATTATTACCTTTACCCTTTGTTTAAGTAACTTATTTATCGTATATCTCTAATTTATTTGTGTATACCGCGTGTTGTTCAAAAAGGGACCACGTGTTGTTTAAGGTTAGTAATAGTATTATTTCATCCTTTGGTTGGAATAATAAGTTGTTTATAGTTATTCATTCATTATATTTCAAATTTTATTTAACGTAAAGGCTATATTGATCTCTTTACCCTTTTATTTCAAATTAGCTTACTTATTGTATATTTATTTTTAATGATTAACTTGTGTATGGTTAATCATTTTCAATTTCCTATTTGTATTAAAATACTGTTACACTTGTTGATCACTTAATGTTTTACATAGTTTTATTAAATTAAAGTTGGTTATACGTTGATCAGTGTTGTATTTTTTTACCTCAATCTTTCATGTAGCTCTTTACCCTTTTAAAAGTTGGGTTTCAATAGAACAGCTGGGTCTTCTTAGTAAGAAGATTGTGATACGGCGAAGCTTACTGGGGGTCAACGTGTTTTATAACCGTTGGTTTGGGCCCAACCTAACACCAAAGCACGCAAGCGCCATTATTACATTTAATTTTACTACATCTTTAAATTATTATGTTATTCTTTTCTACATCATTATATTATTCGTTTGTTTACATCATTATATTATTCGTTTTTCTACCTATCATTCATTCTTTAATTCATCTCTCTGTCTATTTAGATACATTTATAATATTTATTATTTACTTATTGATATCGTTAACCAATATTTTATTTTTTTTACTTCAATCTTTAACTCAAAATAATCTTTTTACTACAATAGTAAGAGAATCGTAGCACGAGGACATTTGTATGGCGGTTTGTACGATCAGCGTGTCGGCATCTTCTCCGGCTTGTTCGACGAGAATCCCGGATTGTTGAAATTCTTTTTGCAGCATTGTTATGAAACGATTCTTATTCTGTTCGTTTGCCAAAAACTTCTCCTGGTTCGTTGTCGCAATCATAGCCTCGTTTATTATAATATCTATAGAGGACTGTGTTTTAGATCGACGCAGGCGTTCAGAGGATTTCGTAGCCAAATTGACGACGTTTTCTGGATATCCATCGAAAATTATTACAGTGTTTGCACCGAAATGGTTTTGAACGTACTGTACGTATTTTCGACAAAGGGTCAGGAATGACACGTTGCGATCCCACACAACTCGATGCAGGAGAAATCCGCCGTCCACGACTACTATCCTATTTGAACCAAGATTTGTAGTGGTTGGAAGCTAGGAGAAACACTTGTAGAGGATAGATTTGGTACCGTGGCGCATTCCTGCTTCCGTAAACAACGATAAAGGATATGGTGCAAGCTTGACGTTAAATGATACTTCAAATCTTCAGATGTTTCATTCGAAATACACATTCTCTCGAACAGAAGTAGCGGGTCGATGGGGACCGATACCGAGTGGATCTTTATGCTGCTGCTGACAGTTGCTAGAGGAAGCACCTTTTCGCTTCGTTTGAACTTGTAAGAGTTTAAATCTTTCCCCACCATGCGGTTAACCATTTCAGCACCAATTTCGTGGCAGCGATAACAGTTAATGCTCGCATCCCCCACGACTCCTGTGCTGATGGACAGCAACTCAGTGCTTTCGAGGAAAGGATAATGTTCTGTGAGCCAATTGGCCAATTTTTCGACATCAGCGTTGTCGCGCATAATCCGTGAGCTTCGAGAATCCACATGCTGCTCTGTTGTAGCGCTTAACACGCCACAAAAATTTTCGACTTGTTCCGAAACATTCTGCATGAAAACCATTCCCATCGTCCACCGACTGAGGGTACTGTGAGTTATTCCACGTCCCTGAGTGAGACCACGTTTTCATGGATCGCATCAACGTCTGTTCAATTGTCATATCCGACATAAACCCCGACCAAAATTTATTCGTGCGCCTTATCGTAAAGTTGCCGTTTGTCGTGAATCTTCGAAATTCCTCTTTAGACATATTTTTGTCCAAATCAGCCATGTCCTGAAGATACATGTGAGCGGCTTTCGCGTAATTGCAGTGACCACTCGCATGGAAGTACGGCAACATTTGTTGAATGGTGTCGAGGTGGATATTCCAGTTTCCTGACCGCTCAGCTTCAATGAAGCGCTTGACCAAGGTGACCATGCGAAAATATTCGATCCATATCTTCGCAGTGGGGCCTCTGTTTGCATTATTTTCAATTCCTCGACAAATTTTGTGCATGCGGATTGCATTACGATGTCTTCGGCTGCTGTGGTAATGGAAAATCTGCCAGGACTGGCGATTACAAAGTCCATTTCATCACGTTCTTCGTCTGTGAAGTCGAGGCCATCCATAATTTTTTTGGACAATGTGAGATGGGTTCGTACGTCTGCTCTGACACCCCTGGAGTATGCATGACCGGTCATGATTTTGTCAACGCTATTGGTAGCGTTAATACACTGAAAAAGATCTGCGAGCCCACTGCCTGCCATGATGTACCCTATCGACCCTAGGAAGGACATCAGTAGATGGAAACTTACAAGACGAACAATTACATTTTTCACTGGAGAAATTGGGTCGGCACCGTGAATAATGTCGTGAGCTTTCATGTATAGAGGCAGATCGAAAGTCACGATGCAAGCCTCCTGGTTGTCAGTTTTGCACTGTTCCACAGCCAAAAGTAGCGCTGTGTAGATGGTGTCGTAATCGGAGGGCGGTGCATCGATGAATGGCATGCAAAGTATTTTCGATTTTGCAAAACTTTGACCGGCCGTTGCTTCCTCTATGAAGTCGTTCCATCCAGAAATATTTTGAGCAAACGACCACTTAGCGTACAGCCACATGAAATCACCAATTGTCAGTAGAATGTTGTGACTAATTGGCCGACGACAATCTATATCTGCAGCAAGGAGAGACTTCGTACTGCTCGCATAGGGTTTTTAATATGGAATGAGTGAAACCGTTCCCAAATTTCCCAACTCCACAGATAATTTTTTTTTGCTTTGCCAGACGAGGTATAAGCTGATCTCGATGAATAGCATCGCAAGGAGTGACACAATGGATTCCCCCCATTGCGTTAAACGTGCCTTTTCCATCCAGAGTGTTTACGTTGAAATCTGCATTGCCGAAGACGAGTTGGGAAAATGCATGAGGTAAAACTTGGGGCCGCTGGCGTTGGATGCAAGACGACTCAAAAAGTAATACTTCTTTGTACGTAGCGCAAAACCCAAGGCCGATTAAACGTCGATGAGATGTCTCTAACCAAATTTTTTGTAAATAAATGCACCAACTCCCACTTGTAAGGACGAAAAGAAAGAGCGAGGTCTTGCTGCAGCAAAATACCATGTGCGATGCTGGTACATTTATTTTTCCAATTATCTGACGAACTGCGTTTCGATTTTGCTATTATTTCTGTTAAGAGAAGACGAAGTGACTCAGGAACTGCTGAATCGACGTCTTTCATGAAATCGTCCGAAGCTGGATATGTTTCGATGTCATAACATTGGGATCGTATATCCTCCAAAAGAATAGCAGCAGCTTCCCTGATTACCCGCAATCTTTCATCTTCTAGTTACCATTATTTTTAATTTATCATTGACCATTAAATAAATAATTTGTAAAAACCATATTGTAAAAAGTTTGGAGCGCTATAATTAAAAACTTATGCGTTATACAAAAAAAAATTCCAAATAAAAAAGATGGCAAATATTATTATCTACAATAATGATATCTACAATTTTTGTCGTACGATGCGCGGTTCGCGGGATATTCAATAAAACGTGTTTTCCAAGATGGCGGCTGCAGTGAATAAAATGAAAGAATAAAGTGGACTGAAAAAATGCACTATAAAGTAAAAAAGATTTTAAATTAATTTAATTTAATAAATAATTTACTCGTGACCAATGACCGTTCGAAACAACTTTGGATATAGCACACAGCTCACAACTACACTCGTGGTTGTGTGTGAAAACCAAAAATTGATATTTTAAATTTTTGATTTCAGAAAATAGTCGGTTTAAATCGATATCAACGAATCCCTTATATATTAACTGTGTTTCGGGGGGATATATTTCGACCCCACATAATATTTGTTATAAATCCAATTGAATTCGCGTTCTCGAACAATAACATTCTTATGCGTCATTATGAATTAGAATATGCAGTATCCCACTACAAACGTTACAGGAAGCATCACATCGAGGGATACGTTGTATGTTAATTTGAAACTACAGCCTATTCGATTAAACTTGTGTTTAGTCAATATTAAATCTTAAATAATCCTAAAAATGCAAAATTGAGTTTTTATTTTACATATACTCTTCATGTTTACTGGAGTGTGGAGAGAGATACGTCATATTTATTTCACTCCCTCTTCATATTTTAGGTCGGATTGAATTGATTTCCTGGAACAACATTCTTCGTTTGTGTGTCTATAAGAAAATAATGGAAATGGCTCCTCAAATTAATTAAAACTTGTACTGTTATAATGAAGTTCATATATTTCTTGACCCTCAATCTCCGGTAAAAAAATGCAGGACCCACATTTTTATTGTTTGAGCGTGAGTGGGCTTCCAAATATAAAATTAACATTATTTGAATACTGTTTCGGTACTTAAATGTTAAATTCTGGAATAACCTTTTATTTAACAAACAAAATTGATCCATATAGTTTATATTTCGTGGCTGAAAGAATGTGCCGCCTATCTTCACGGTGCTTGTTTGTTTAGGCTGAGTAAATATTAATACAATTAGCACTTTTATCTGTAGCCATCATCACTTGTTTAAATTATAATTTATATTATCCGTTTTCGTATGTTTTCACTCAATTTCAAAAAATTAAGAAGTTTCGAATCATAAATCTGGCTTGCTATTTTACTTTATATATATATATATATATATATATATATATATATATATATATATATATATATATATATATATATATATATATATATATATATATATATATATATATATATATATATATATATATATATATATATATATATATATATTGATTAAACTTATATTAAACTTGTGTTTAATCAATAATATTATATTTTCTAAAATACGAATGTTAATTTTCCATTTGTGCTACACGCAGCTTTTCGATCAATTTTCGAACTTTAAACTTTGTACAAAGCTGATTATAAAAAAACGAAAAGCTTTCTACCTGGTATCTGAAACTCGAAGAATAAAAAGTGTAACAACAAATGTTTATGCTTTTATTTCATCATTTCTAAATCATTATATAAAAAAGATAGTTTATAATAACTATACACCATTTCATAATATATTGAACTAAGGAGCGGCTTTTTATTACGACAACAAAAAAGTTTTTGTACAGGATCATTTTTTATGCACAGTAACTTAAAGAGAACGAATTTTTTAAAAATATAAATAAATTTTTTCTTGCAAATGCTTTTATTTATTGAAAGCAAAAAGCTTGAATGATTGTCAAAAGTTATTAATTATTCTGTATTCCGTGTCATATAAAAGATAAAATGCTAACAAAACGATTATAAAAATTAGTTTTTCGTTATGATTTTATGGATTCAGGATAACTTTATGAATTCGTAATTAGTCAACTTTCATATCACGTACCCTATATTAGACAATCACATAGCCCAAATCGAATTAAAAATTAGTTTTCACAATTGCCTGCTTGCTCTTAGAAATGCAATTTCATAATCAATTGACACACCTAAAATATATTCTTTCCGATAAAATAAGTATCGAAATGGAATATTTTGTAAAAAGTTATGCGTGAATTTATATTGAAAAACAAGCAAAAACATTTTCGGTAGCCGCTAAAAGTGGAAATTATGTTTGATTTTTCGTCATGAAAAGTAACAAAGAAAGTAATAATTTTAATTGCTAATATGTCTTCTACGCTTGCCCTTTCCTTATTGTTAGATAATTAACAATTCGAATTAAAAATTGCAAAAAATTATAATTTCATTTTTTAAGAAATGAAATAAAGCTATTTTACAAAAGATAAGATATTACTAAATGTAGTGGAGCGCCGTAAGACATAAAAATGGTAAAATCTCGGAACCCAGGGCCAGTCAATGAATCTGTATAACAAGTGTTTGACTGCATTATTAAAACCGCAAATAAAAAAGTTAAAAAAAAAAAATTGGCCGATCTCGATTACAACAATTTTTATAAACAATTTACTGAAAAATGAAAGGCGCAAGGGGGAAAAAATGTTTACAGTAAAGATATTAATTTTATATGTAATAAATTATGTTTGCAGAGTAAATTCAATGTTAATTTATTAGATTTTCGTAAAAAAATTATTTACAAAAGAAAATTTAACCTTAACTATATACATTATTGTTCATTATTGTCGTCGTCGTCGTCGATTTCGTTGATGTAGATTGTAGGTAAAGGATTAGTACAGCTATCACCATTGCATTCTGAGCAAGCTGCAGTGCAGTTTAATCCACTTTTCCTGCACCCACAAGATGCTCCACATCCTGTTTTGCATGCGCAAAAAATAATTTTTAGTAAAGATTCTGGAGCTGGTCGCTGCGTCATTGTTAGCGGTATCAATATTCCGCGTTCATCTTTCCAACCCCATTCTTCTGGTGATATTTCTTTTCCGAACCATGTTTGAACTTGTAAATATACTCTTTTGAAGTGTTCAAAAGCGGCATCTGCAGTAGGTGGTAAAGACGGCAGTTTAACGCAGGTATTTTTGGCAGTTGCTTTCAAAAAAGAGTTATATCTCAATGCATTAAGATCTTTTATTTTTTGGGGGGCATTATATAAAGCAAGAGTGCATGTAACACCAGCTTTAAAAATTTCATTGATGTCTTTGCATTCATTTTTAAAAACTGTCGCAGCATTTTGCAAGTCCGTTCGTTTTTCGAAATTTTTTGCAAACACGTTTTTGCCACGTTTAAAAAAAGCTGACGTCGTGTCACATCCAGTGAATGCATGTAAGAACAGAATATGCTCTTTACACTTTGGTAATATTTTTTCTAAACTCTTAGAAGAGTACGCTCTTTGCAGTATTTTGCCTTTGGATGGTTTTCTAAAATAAATTTCTCGGTCTGGTGGTGAGAGCGCAGTCAATAAAACTAAAACATCTACATCCTCGGACACTACAGCAATGTTTTCAGATTGCAGATTAACAGCAGTTTCAATTATTAGTCTGTCGGCATCAGCTTCTGCTTGGCAAGAAAATATTTTATTTTCTGTGAGTGTTTCTCGTAGCATATCTATAAGCCTACTCTTATTTTTGGCATTCGATAAAAATTTTTCCTGCGCTACTTTTAGTGGCATGGTTTTATCAAATATTATGTCATTACATGCGTTTTTTTTACAGCGACGCGTTCGTTCCATTGATTTTGTGCAGCTCTTCTTGTATTCTGGAGAATACAATATTATCCTCATAATGGTTCATTAACCTCTTTTTTATCGTTTTATCATCAGGAATATGATCAATTGTCACAATACTTTTTAATTCTGCCAGTGAAAACTGGCAGTCATCATTTTCTTCAATATATTTGAAAATCTGCTCCATTGCTGCATCTACTTGTATTGTGACTGGATGAATTTTTTTATCTCTCTGGGTCTGTTTTACGGTAGTTTTCAAACGCATATAACAATCCGCGTGATACTTAGCGTCCTGAGCTACTAGATCTAACACACCTACAATTTTTTTATGGATATTGCGACAATATTCGCTTTTCTCTTCGCTTACCAAATTTAAAATAGTTTGCTTGAACTCAGAAGTAGTTACGTAGCTGATTTGCTGTCTTACCGATTTGGACTTTCTTCTTTCCTTCATTTCATCCGCTTCTTTTTCACATAAAAAGCACTTATTTCTCCAATCAAAATCAATAGAAGTAGCCGTTCGCAGTTTTTTTTTAGGTGGAGAACATGTTGATGTGGTGTTCTTTTTTTTTAAATAAGCATTAATACATCCTTTATTGATATATTTTTGTCTGCATACTGAATGCACGTAAACAAATTCGCAAGTATTTAAATACTGAGAAAGTCCATCCCCTCTTTCCACAGAAGCAGCTTTCAGTGTTGGTATTCCTCTAGTGACTTTTATAATATCTCTTAGCTCAGAGCTTAATTCAGAGCTACATCCAATTTTGTCACAAATGAGGCAATCATTATTTATATTATCACTATTGCATGGTTCACCCATTTTGATACGAGGCTGTTTGTAAGTTTGTAAAACTCAGTAATTAACTTTTATCACACTCACTCCACAATAATATATTTATTTTTTAATTATTTTCTTTTTTTTTTTTTCGAAGCAAACAACAACTACATATGAAGCCTAGTAAGTTGTCACGTGTACTATTCTGCTAGGGCCCGCGTTAACAACACCCAACAGCTGCTGTTGCCCCCTCTATTCCCCTCCCCACCCTTCATCGTTATACCTGCAGTCCCTTGAGACCCAACATGAAGTTTGTAATAGTTCTTCTTTTTAAAATCTAATTTTACACTAATATAACTTAAGGAAAACTCCAAAAAAATAATAATTATTTATAATAATTATTAAAAAATTAAGATCGGACAAAATATTTTTTTTAACATTTTTCTATATGCTATTAAAAACACATTGCCATAGTTTATAAAAAGATTTATTTACTGGCCCTGGATTCCGAGGTATAAACCTTACGGCGCTCCACTAATGAACGTATAGCCAAAAAATTTATTAGTTTAGTTAAAACTAATATAATTAATATAATAAAATGGCCTATTTTGTGATTAAATATATATATATATATATATATATATATATTATTTAATCACAAAATAGGCCATTTTCA
>CM035593.1:14726109-14756109 GCA_020423425.1 Chrysopa pallens | reverse complement strand
TATATATCTATATATCTATATATCTATATATCTATATATCTATATATCTATATATCTATATATCTATATATCTATATATCTATATATCTATATATCTATATATCTATATATCTATATATCTATATATCTATATATCTATATATCTATATATCTATATATCTATATATCTATATATCTATATATCTATATATCTATATATCTATATATCTATATATCTATATATCTATATATCTATATATCTATATATCTATATATCTATATATCTATATATCTATATATCTATATATCTATATATCTATATATCTATATATCTATATATCTATATATCTATATATCTATATATCTATATATCTATATATCTATATATCTATATATCTATATATCTATATATCTATATATCTATATATCTATATATCTATATATCTATATATCTATATATCTATATATCTATATATCTATATATCTATATATCTATATATCTATATATCTATATATCTATATATCTATATATCTATATATCTATATATCTATATATCTATATATCTATATATCTATATATCTATATATCTATATATCTATATATCTATATATCTATATATCTATATATCTATATATCTATATATCTATATATCTATATATCTATATATCTATATATCTATATATCTATATATCTATATATCTATATATCTATATATCTATATATCTATATATCTATATATCTCTATATCTATATATCTATATATCTATATATCTATATATCTATATATCTATATATCTATATATCTATATATCTATATATCTATATATCTATATATCTATATATCTATATATCTATATATCTATATATCTATATATCTATATATCTATATATCTATATATCTATATATCTATATATCTATATATCTATATATCTATATATCTATATATCTATATATCTATATATCTATATATCTATATATCTATATATCTATATATCTATATATCTATATATCTATATATCTATATATCTATATATCTATATATCTATATATCTATATATCTATATATCTATATATCTATATATCTATATATCTATATATCTATATATCTATATATCTATATATCTATATATCTATATATCTATATATCTATATATCTATATATCTATATATCTATATATCTATATATCTAAGTAACTTAAGCAAATTTTATTTTGATCCATGGTTATTCTCATGCTATTTTTATTGTGAAATCAATTTTCAAATGTTACCTAATCGATTTTAAAACTTCAGAATTTTAAACCGTTAAGAACTCGAG
This sequence comes from Chrysopa pallens, assembly GCA_020423425.1. Lineage (NCBI taxonomy): Eukaryota > Metazoa > Arthropoda > Insecta > Neuroptera > Chrysopidae > Chrysopa > Chrysopa pallens. The sequence continues at coordinate 14,754,813 of CM035593.1, read as the reverse complement.
ATATATAATAAAAAAATAAACAATTTGTAGACTTACCTCTCACTTCATTTAAAACAAGTAAAACTTACTGGAGGCTTAGGACTGAGATGCAGAAGAAAAATAACACATTTTATCATGCACTAAAATAGCGCCTTTCGTATGCGTTACGTTAAAAACAAATATTCAATCTTAGATAATATGTGGTATTTAATCAATTGATATATGTGAACAATTATTAATTATGTTGGCAAAACTTTTGTTTAACTATTTGTACATAATATTTTAAATAGAATTAACTTTAAAATTGTTGAAATTACAAATTTGGTTATGTATGATGTTATTTTTCAAGATTATAATTATTAAAATTTCTTATATTTCATTTTATTTTTCGTAACAAATAATTTAGAAAAATTTGCTTAGCATACATAAAAGTATATATTTTGTGGATATTTTTGATTAAAATTAATTAAAAAATGCCAATGGACATTTTAAAGCTTAGAAACATTGAACCCAGAAACAAAATATATATCCAATAAATGTATTAACGAATTTGTGCATGAATTATAAATCTATATATTTTTTACAGCTCAATATATTTTTTATTAGTATGTATATTATTGTTATAAAAAGTTGTATATAAAATTCAATGTATATTTACACAAAACTGTTAGGCAGAGGATACAAGTTTTTTTAAAATCAAACAACAAGTTGTAGAATCTGACGATCGCCCACTAAATGAAAAGTATACGCCTGGTTTTTTAATAATAATAATTAATTTATTGTCCAAATCTCAATCATTATTATCCTGGTGACTATCCCATGCTGGAATTACTAAGAACATGCAAGTCATGTTTAGAAAAATCTTTGAACTCAAAATAATGCTAAAAATTTTGATATTTTTTGTTGCATTATATTAATGAAACCTCATATATTTTTGTTTTTAGATGCTCTTCCAAAGAATCCATTCAAATCCAGACCAAAACTTCCAAGAACACCACCACTAATAAGTAATGGAATATTTTGACAGGAAGTTGTGTTGTGTTTTATGAAAGCATTGTAGGTATTCTTGTATGTGTCAAATTATGAAAGAAAACTAACTTTATAACCATTTTCTTTTATTGTAAGCCATAAATTTTATTTATTTAATAAAAATTAATACATTTACAAAAAAAAATATACATTTTATTTTATTTGCATTTATTTTCTTTGTTTAAACATAGGATCAAGTGGAGTACACTGAAGTAAGGGCATATCAATTTTGATTTTTTAATAATAATAAGAAAAGACATTAAATGGTTTTTTTTTTTTTTTTTTTTTTTTTTTTTGTTCTAAATATCAATTTTTTTCTTAGTAGCTACCCCACTTGCATACTCATTATTTAAATTTAAATTTTCTCGAATATATTTATTACCTTTCCAAAATAGGTCTTTTAACTTGAATGCCTTTGTGTATTTACCCTGCTCGCATTTCAAAATTATTATGAGTACGTCGACCATCATGATATTTCAACAACAATATTATAATAGTATGCTGATGATGTTAAATATGCAGATCATATTCAGGTCCTTCACATATCAATAATGGGCATTTTACGTGAATCAGACATAGAAAAAGTGTGAAGTTGTGAGATTTGTTCATTTAAGAAGTTGCATAAATTTTATCATTTCTATTGAAGCGTTTTTACTTCACGAACATAGATCAGAAATTATTTTTTTTTTTTAAATCTTTAATATAATAAACAAAAATAGTGAAATTGAAAATTCGTAGTTAAATAAGGAAGGAAATATATGATTTATAACGACTTTTACCTTGTCTCCATATAAATAACATCAAGAATGTGGTGAATTGTTTTTATCTATGCTAGCTAGCTCATAACTTCTTTGTTTTTAAATTAATTTTTATTGAATTTTTCAAGTTTTGTTATTATATTATTAGTCTAGCTTCCCATTTAGATTCAAATATTGCATATCCAGTTTCATGCAACAACCCTATTGTACTTCTAGAAAGTATGAATGTGGACACACGATATGTTATTCATATATTTGGTTATTAAAATATTGAATTACCGTAATTAACAACAGGATTTACAAACGATGTTTCTCGCACAAAGCAAATTTACAAAAATTTCTTTTTACATTTTTTCAGTTGCACGTGAGACAGCATTTAAGAGAAGATCAATACGAGTATATACTTCACACACCTATATGTAGTTAGTGTCTCACTTGAACAGTCTCATTTTATTTCATTTCACTATATATTTTATTTTGTTTATCTTTTAAACTAGTGTAGATCCCATTTTAATATTTTTTACTTTATTAGAAAATTAAAAAAATGTTAAAAATAATGGTCCAAATAATTAAAGTTATTATTTAAAATTTTTGTTTTGATTTTGTGTAGACAATATAATATTAATTTTGAATCTGGCATACTCAATTCAATTTAATTTAATATATTTGACATGTTAATTAAAAAAAAATTAAAAAATGGCAGTTAATTATAACAGTATATATAAAATTATCATAAAGACCATTCTACAATAATGTTCTTAGTAAAATTTGGTTAATACTGTACAATGATATTCATTTGCAAATGTGGGTATTATATATCGTGGTTGGGTTATTTTGGATTTGTATTGATGATACTATCATAAAAACAATATTAGGATATGCATATTATTATTGAGAATAATAGGATTTATCGTATAAATTTTGATGTTTTGCCTCAATTTCCCAGATCAAAATGATTTCTATTTTATAAATACGTATTTAGACTAGAATGTAGTCATCATCAGTATGAATTAGCTAGTCGTAATGATTCTCCGATGAGTTGTTACTCATTGCTAATTTGGTGACGATTTCAAGAAACGTAATTTGGGATATGCGCAATTTATATGTTCTAATATCTTTCAAATCGATACGTCAACCAATGAGCATCGATCACTTGTTTAGTGTTCGACCAATGATATTGGACCACGTGATTTTGAAAGTTAAAAAATCTGAAAATAAAAATTAAACTTGAAAATGAAATTAAATAATTGATTTTTAGTTTATCAAATTAAATTTTTATTTTGTGATTTTTTAACAGTCGAAGTCACGTGGTCCAATACTTCAATATCATTGGTCGAACACTAAACACGTCATCAATACTGATTGGTTGACGTAGTCGAAATATGTATTTATAAAATACAAAACATTTTTATCTCGGAAATTGAGGCAAAACATCGATATTTATTCGATAAATCCTATTGTTCTCTATAATATTAATAATAATATCCTAATATTGTTTTTATGATGCTCTCATCATAAAAACAATTGGGACAAAAAATCGAAATTGAATATTAGGGTAGTTTACGTTTTTAATGTTTTAAAAAGTACTTCAAAATATTGATTTGTTAATAAAAATTTGGAAACATAAATTTTGTTGAATTGTAAAGAGAAATTTTGTTTGTTATATTTAAAAATCAATTTTATTTTATTTATCATAAGTTATAAATAATAATAATTTGAAATCGAATATCGAGACTATATTTTAATCCTGACACCCTTAAAAATATCATAGCCATAATAAAAATTCTTACAAAAATTTGTAATAAGTTAATTATAATTATTGGGTTCGTTTTCGGAATCCGTAAAATTTTTGTTTGTCCTCGTAAACTTGAAAAGGACGGAGATCTATATTAAAGTCATTGTTACAGGAAGCTTTTAAAAATCAAATGCAAAAACCATTTTTATCAACGTGTGACAAAACGGGAATTTCTTTTGCCCGTCAACATCAAAATTATTTTTTTTCATAATTGGTCTTTTGAAATAAAATTATCCATTTTTTAATGAAATTTAAAATTTCATAATAAACAATATTGGTAGAGCAAAAAACTTTTCAAAATTTTTTAATAAATAAGGATACTTTAAAAGTGATAGAATTAGAAACATTAAAAACACGCCATGATATAATAATGCTAAAATGATTTCAGTGTTTCCACGTTTATCTTATAAAAAATATTAGCTGTGTTGAGAAAGTTTAATATCATAGATGGGCATTCACATAAGACGTCATCAAAATTTGCTAATATACAAGATTGATGACATCATGTGTGGATGCCCATGCATGATGATATATTTTCCAAATACAGATATTATCAACGTGTGACGTAAAGATGTTAAACTTCTTTCTAGGGAAACTATGAGATGAGCTCGATACTGAATCTAAAACTTTATTTAATTATGATTATAACGAAAAAAAATAAAAATTGTTTTGTTACAAAACTTAAACATGTTCTTTTCAATTATTACAATTAAAAAAATTCTACAGCCTAAATGGAAGTTGTCGGACAAATAACATTCTGTTTTGTGAAATTTTGGACAAAATGGTTTTTACATCTGTTTTCTTCCTATTATAATGTCAAAAAAACGGATGTCTGTCAATTTGAACCTTGTATGTACAATCAAAAATTGTATGGGCTCCGATAAAGAAAACGGCACAATTTTAAGAATTTTTGTAGGGGCAAAAGTTGTTAAACTAATCATTACTAAACCATATACAACATTTTTGGAGTACTTGTTTTAATAAATGATGTTTACGGGCAACCAGATAAAATATTATTTTTATGTATTTAAAATAATCCTAGTACAATCGTTTATTGTAGGCAATGTTTTCTTTACAAATCCGATTCCCTAGTTTACAATTGCAACATCATTGCGCATACGTGTTATTGCGCGCGCATAATTTTTACGACATTCGACAATGACTTACGACAATTGTAATTCGGCTTAATAAAAATGCTTATAAAGCAATTACCATACTTATGTATAATTGATTTAAAGCGAATTATGAAAATGCAAAAAAATAGAACAGTGATTTTCAAAGAACAAATTTTTGAGGTAAAATGGACATACTTTTCAAAAATTTACCAAAATCGCAATAGTTTTCACCTGTCCCGAAATAATGCACTTTTTTTAATTAATTATGTTCCTTTGTATTTGATAAATTTGATTTTATAATTAAAAACCACTAACAAATGCATTCAAATATTTTCGAAAGGTAAATTGTACAAAATAATATATTTATATTTTTAAAATTTAAAATATAGTTTTTTTCTGTTTTCACAACTAAAAATAGTCAACAATTAATTAATTACATTTAAGTCACACTATATATTGACATACATTTGAAAAATCATCACATTTTGGTTTTGGTAAAGCTTGGATAATTGAAGTTTGGGGCTATACTTTTAAGTAAAATGATCACGAAATCATTTTGATCACATGTGCGTTTGCGTAATTTAATGTTTACCTTATCATTTACAATCAAAATAATAGTTGATAAGAGTTATTTATGCTAAGATTTCAACGCGATAGCAACAAAAATAAAAAAAACCATTCATAATTACACTCAATTCATTACTTCCATAAACTACAAAGACTTTCATTTTAATATGATAAACACTATAATGAAATACTACATCTATAATCAATTATAAGTTTATGGAGTGTAAGGTAAACTGTTCAACAGTGAACCTGAAGTTTTTACCATTAAACTACTATCAATAGAAGTAACAAAACATGTACAACAGATAAGAGTATTTACCTAAGACGTAGATTGTCCATCAGTGGGAATTTGAAAAGGCCAAAAAATGTGTTTAAAAAAAATTTAGTTGAAGTTACACTAGCGTTTAATGTGATACAGAAACTCTCGTCAATTCGAAAGAATTGTACCCTTCTATTCTATGATTAACCAAGAATATATAGTGTAAAAAATAAGCTTTTGAGGCCGTTATAGCCAATTAAACAAAGATCCCAAACTTTTAAAGCATAGGTGTTCAAATTTAACGGTAATTAAACATGCTCAAAACGCCATGTAGTCACTTCTGTTCAGAAACCACAAACTTTATATGCGTTATTATTTATTCTAATGGACAATTACGCCTTTCTGATCAGGTATTTTTCGAAAACACTTTCAAAGATATTCCACCAAGCACTGTTGTCTAAAAAGCTTAGAAAATGTATCTTTTTAGTTGTATTTATACCGTAGTTCACTGTGCATTGAGCGGTGGTTTACTGAATACACCACCCACTACACAGTGAAACATTGCGACCACTTAAAAAAAATATAAATATCTTACAAAAGTAGAAAATCAATTGAATATACAAATTGTAAGTCAAAACTACAAGTGTAGTAATTATGAAGTAATATCGATGCAAGTAAAAATTGGTTCACTGTTTGACAGTGTAATTAATATTTGCTGTGTAATTATAAATAATTCTTATTTTTACCAGTATAGTCTTTCTTAGCATGAATGTCCAAAAGTATCTTTTTTATTTAGATATTAAACAATTGAAGTAACAACTTCCCCGATTCTGTAAATAAACATAATAAAAATTGTCTTTTAAATGTTAAATTCAAGATTATTGTAATTACATTTTTTTACAGGACCTAGGGCATGGAAATATAAAAATCTTTAAAAATTTTAATCAATTATATACTCATTGTTAAATTATTATAAAAGACGTGCCACTTAAAAAAGACACCTAACTTATAGCTAATTTTTAAGAAATACAAAATTTGTCTAAAACAAATTTTTAATATAGCTCTTTGAAAATAATAATGATATAATAAGGGATCATTCATAAATTATATAAGATGTTTAAACGAGGAGCACTTAAATGTTTCAGTTCGAAATTCGAATTACTCACAATGGATTTAATCAATAGATTAAGATGATTTTATAAAATACATATAAACGCCACAACATCGGTATTGTAAATGGCAGAGATGTTTTTTTTGAAATCAGATTAGATAGATGAATTGCGTAACAAACAATTGTTAAATCCACAGCTTATTACAAATATTACAAAATGATATTCAATCGATCAAAAATATACAAAATACGTATTGCGTACTTTTTCTGATTCTTTTTACTTGAAGAATATACTAAATTTCACAATAGCACTCACAAACAGTTAATCAAAAATCAGTAAATCTACGTGCATTAATTTGAGGGTCGATGAAAAATTTTGATCACTATAAACCTCAAAAATAAGACGTGATAGAACTAAAAGACATCCATTATTTACGTACTGCTGTATTATTTTTTCAAGAAAATAGTATGTACGTTATCATTATGTAAATTTTAATAAAAAAAATATTATAATTTTTATAATATTTTTTGAAAATTTCATCAAAATCAATCATTATAATTTTTTAAGAGAATTTTCATTAACGTGTGTAAAAAGAAACTTATTTAGTTAAATTAGATCTGAAATAGTTTTTTATAATTTTTATCTTTGAAAAGGATATATTATCACACCGGAAATGTAAGTAAAGTTCTTAGTGCTTGCGCCTACTGTGCTTGAAGATGTTCGTAAAGAGAAGTTATTAATCACTAGACATTTGATAAAGAGTTTGTTTATCATTTTTCTAGTCTTCTGGAAAATTCACAAAGTATTATTTATCATGTATTATTTGGTCGGAGTATTACCTGGATATACCACTCGCATGCAAAGAATGCAGCTCATACCATCTAACAGTGGGTGGGTCTTCGTGTACTGGTGTAGTCATTGCAAACTGTTTAGTTTAATAACAGCCTAAATAATTTATGAATATCCCGTAATTGATCAGTGATGACTTCCAAATTTAAGTGACATTTTGTAAGTGGCAGTTTGCTCATAACTTTTTTTTTTAAACATAAACACAAAATATAACTTGAATATCTATATAAAAATTTTTCAATCAAATCCATATCTTTATCACAATTCTTTTATAAAATCACAGGTATAGGAATGTTATCAAGCATATGGTCACTAAAAATAAACTAATTGTTTTGTCATTAATGACAAATCAGTTCAGTGGTCATATTAAAGTGCCCAAAAATTTCAAAAATACTTATTATCTACAATTTCTTTTAAAAATATTCTCAATATTTCACATTTACCAAAATCATATCTTTATAGATATTTATTTATTTTTTGTCTGTGCAATAACACTTAGTCTAACTTCTAAAAAAAAAAAAAACATATATTATTGAAAACATCGTTTAATAAATGATTAAATTTTAAAGCATTTATTTTATTTAATTTTCTAAACAAATCTACGGATATTATTCTAATTTTCTTAAAATTATATCTGCTATAAAAGGAAAATTTTTAAAATACCAAGCATATTAATGTATAATAACAGAAAATAATTACCCTGTTATACTATTTTTTGTATTATTTTTTAGATAAACTATAATTTTTTTATCAACTATAATTTTTCTAACGTATATTGAAAATATCATTAATTTATTATAAATTTTTAGTTTTTTTGTACGTCTTAAATAACATTTTAATTTTTTAATTTCTCAAATACAACAAAACCCATGAATATGATTTCTAATGAAAGGATGATGTCTTCTCAAGCTCAATATAATAAAAACAACATGACGTCATTCATATCACTTTTTAAACGTATAACATCAATGATCACATCATACTTTACTGCCCAGTAACATCATCATCGAAACATACACATGATAGACCAACAAAAATCAAAAATTCCAATTTTCTCTAACACGGTCGAGCTTAGAAAAAATTTCTGTACGATATTGTTTTGTTATATTTGAGATGTAGAAATAGTTCCTATATAAATATAAACACCCATAAATTTTGATACAAAAATGTTTTAAATCTTTATCTACACAATGAAATAATCGGTCCATGTATTGATCTTATTTGGTATTAAAAATTATAAGCGATAAAAATAAGGAGCATAAAATGCATGTCTTTAATTGAACACACTTAAACCTGATGTCCAAAAACTAAAGTAAATTATGTAAAATTCGCGTATAAAGCATAGAATTATTTTGTTTTGTTTTTTAAATTTGTGATCCTGTGCTTGAAATCTCTTCAAATGTCAACATCACACATGATAATACCCAAGATTATAAATATCTATGGTCAACACATTTAATTGCTATAGAGTTTTACTCGCATTATTTAAAAGAAGAGTTAAGGATTTTAAAAAAGACGTTTTCAGAAAAAATTGGACTTTGACACAAAAAAATAATTACATATCACTCGAAAATCAAGTTAAAGTTGATTATTCTTTTGATTATCTAGCCGCTGTAATCATGCTTTCATTTCATTCATCCACGGTCATATAGCTTCTATCTAAAATGAAAACCATTTTCATTCGGAAGGCTTCGAAATTAGTTCATTGATATAGATGAAGAATACTTCAAACACGACCAAATTTATTTATAGAGATAAATAAATATTTTTACTTAATAAACAAATTTACATAATTTTTTACGTACAAGACTGGTTGTAAGTAAGTTTAATTAATTATTTAAATAACTAATTCGATTTCTATCAGGCTTTGAATCAATATCATATAGAATGAGTTCGAAACAACGATACTAAATAGTAGCAGAGCTAGTAGACAATGTTGTGTACAAGATTTAGAGGTAGTATGAATAAATCATTTAAAATGTTATACAAGCATGTTTAAATACAAAGTTGAACACTTGGTCGATAAGGATTTTGTAAGTTCTTGTTTTTTTTAATGTTGCAATTTTTTTTTTAAATATTTAAACTTTGGTTAGGTGGGTGGCTTTAAGCGTTGATTTTGTTAATGTCAAAAAAGTATGTTTTTGACAAGAAAGAAGGATGATTTTTCTCTTGGTAGCAACATTTTAAAATCTTAAGAAATCTTAAGAAAAGTGTATTTGATAATAATCACTTCCAAGCGCTTTCAATAAATTATTTTAAAAAATATTTTTATTGTCAAAAACAAATCTTTATTGAACAATTTATCCATGACCAAAGCCAAAAATTTTCTTATAATTAATTTTTTTTTTATCATTATAACCAGTTAACGCTCCAAATAAACTATCACCATATTTGCCACCCTTTTTCTTATGATAACCATCCTTATGTTTATCCTTATCTTTATCAGGATCAATAAAATCATTAATCAATTGCGATATTTTCTTACCAAATCCAGCCAATCCTGGAAATTCTTCTTGTTTTTTATGATGCTCACCATAATTCCCCTCAAAATAACCACCATTTAAAACACTATATGCCCCACCAGAATGTGGCATTGAATGAGAAGGATACTTAGGAAAATTATGTGGTTGATATGGAGCTTCAAAATGATTTGGAAATTGTGTAGAAAATTGATTGGACAAATGAGGTGGACTGCCAAATGTGGTCGAATCAAATGTCGCAATATTTGGTCCATTGTATTGGTAATTATTCAAATAGCTTGGAGTATTTATGTCTAAACCATTTTCCAAAGATGGTCCAAATGAGTTTGAACCAGCAAACTTGATATCATTAAAGTAATTTTCATTAAAATTTGGTCTATTTGTAGATGGACGTTGAATTGTTGTACTTCGCGGAGGATTTCGAAAATATGATGAAACAAACTGCTGAGAGTTTTGTCCAATCGAATTAACAAAATTTGGTGGATCATTATCGTTGTATAATGTATTGGGACTTTCTGATGAGACTGCATATTGCGATATGAAATTAGAATCAGATGAAATTACTCCAGAATAGTCGAAATTTTGTCTATTTGGATTATTAATGTTTTCTGGAGATAATCGGGTTTCGTTTTTATTTTGCTCCCAACTTGGCAATCGCTGAATTTGTTCTCCATCGATACCTGTAAAACCATCATATTTTATGAGTTTGTACACTATAAACGACAAAATTTGTTTTTGGTCTAACACGCATAATTAATAAAATTTTTAGGAGAAACAAAGTTTGGAATATTAGTAAATTAAGATCATATATTTAAGATTTAATGAATCTGAATTATAACATTTTTTTAAATTTTTATATAACTATTATCGTCAATCAAAATTGAGTTCATTTCATACACTGGTCCCGCCAATTGTATCTCCCATACACCATTTATTGTGCCGAAGGTATCGTTGCATTTGTCATGGTGATTTCACTCCGATCAATTTGCGATTTTATTGAAATTATATATTAACTTGATAATCGAATGGTGGTTCAGCAAGTGCACTCAAGATAAACTAAAAACAAGGTGGACGAATAATAAAATATATTTCAGGTTAATTGGTTCAAACTAATAATAGAGATAGTTTCAATAATGTAATAAATAAAACAAATAGTCAACAGAATATTTACGGGTGGAATAATTGTCAGATGATTATGACATTTGATTGCCTTAGATGGAGATTGCATTGCTACTCATCAGAAATTAATATCCCGCCGTCCACCCTCTCGGGGCCTGTTGACATTCATAACAGTGTATGACTGCTAATAAACATTCAATTCGAACATGAATTAATCGACTTGAAATGATTGTGTCATTTGCAATGCTACCTCCCAGACTATTCATGATACGCTTTCTATATTTCAAAAAAGGCAGCTGTATTTCAAGATTTTTTATTCAGGACTTATCTAGATTGAGAGATTGAAACCCCATTTAAGAATTATCAGGTGCATTTGAAGTCTATGTAAGAATCAAAAGCTTTATTCACTTGGTACCTGCAATACGAATGAAGAGAAAATAATTAAATGCCGTAAAATTAAAAATAAATAAATTAAATTAAAATTTGATACAGTAATCAAGATTTTGTAATTATATAGATAAAGTAACAAAAAGTAAGGTGTAACAATAGACAGGCGGTCCATCAGAAAATTAATTATTGGTAGACTAATTATTGATTAATTAAAAATAGTATATCTTTGAAATTCCACCAACTTTAAATATTCTCAATAATCAAATAATTTTAGTATTATATTTAAATAATACAAATTATTTTTAATACAAATTAAGCCGGTAAATATTGTGATTTTAAGAATTCTTGTTTGCAGACGTTTCTTAGACTTTCACAAACATTGATTACCAACACCTCTGCATTACTGTGAAAAATGATCAAATTAGGGTAGTTTCCCCAACCCAAATAGTAACCGAGAAATTTTTTTCGCATTTCAGAACTTTTAGGATCAGTGATCACGAATATTAGATCCAATTCAAATATTTAAACATTCAATGGGATGGAGCGATATTATTCCGATAAAAAAATTAAGTTGCTCGTTTTCAATAACTTGCTTCATAAAATCAATTGTTAACAGAAAGATTTCACTTTTAATTTGTAGGATTTATGTGGTGAAAAAAATTTGTATATATTTTTCAAAATTTACTCTGTGTCTGTTTAGTTTCCTCTACAGTTCATAATGCGTAATTCCCTCTTCATCCATTTACCTTCATCTGCAGTTGGTAACGTAGTTTTTGCTGAGGAAAGCTATACGCATTTTCGCAGTCACCGTTCTATATTCCTAGCCAGGATACAATATATGAACAGCTTTTAACTCTTTTTGTAACAAGACGGAACTTGTGAGATGTTTGCATGTATAGAAATTTGATTATAATAATGCGAGTGTTCGAATCTGTAGTAGTAGCCAGTATGCTCTATTTCCATGCACGGCTTCTTATATATCCAACCTTATGTGATTTTGGTCAAGTTTTCGTAATATGTCGTGTACTACCTGTATATATGCTTCTAGCTATTTTTAAACATTACCGCGGTATGCGGGGTATACCTTTTTCATCGATGTCGTGAATCCCGTGAAGCATTTACGAAGTGAAATTTTTATATCCCTGTCTATACAATCATGGTTTTATCGAATAACAATCATCATCACTTGATTTTTGAATAAAGATTCTTGTTCAGCGACCTTCAAATCCTCCTACAGACGAATTTCAAGCTCATATTTAAAAGTTTTGTTAACACTGTCATTTCTAGGTGTGATTTTATTGGGCTTGCAAACATCCTCAATATATTTTTGACCTTGGATTTGTGATCAGCGACCCCAAAATCACTGAAAGATTGCAGTGGAAATTTTAAATTTAGAAAGCTTTTTTATCCCGGGACTCTATTTTTAAAATATTGTGGTATCAGTTTGCAATGTTATTATTTATCTGAGTAGTCCATAGTTATTGAATTTTAACAAATGTAATTAAAGTTAAAAGTTAGCAATCCGTTTTATTGAAACTCAAATTTTCATGCTGCCCCAATACTAGAAGCAAATTAAACATTTTTATGACAAAAATATTAACTATTTTCGAAAATTTTTTTTTTTTTTATTATTCCAAATTTCTGCTTAACTAAGCATTAAAGAGAAGAAGCTCCATACAACACTTAGATATAATTAAATGGTCTTTAAAATAGGAAAATGAGTTTTGTCCAAAGGACTAAAAAACTTCAAAATGTGGCGATTTTTTAAATTGCAATAAATTTGGCAAGAAAGTATTGATTGTCTCAAAAATTTCATAACAGATGCTCTTTAATAAATTTATTAAGTAGCCAAATTCCAAATTCTGAGAAATAAATAGTTTCTAAGAAATTCGCATGTTTATTTGAAAAGGCACTCGCGAAAAACATTCATTCCCTGTTTGGGTTGATGCAATTTATATTTTGAAAAATACTCTTAAAGAATTATTTTTTACGTACAGTCAAAGTTTAAAAGTACAGTCAAGTTAATTTGTTTAGTTGCTTAAATATAGCATTAAAAATGACTTATTTTAATATAAAAATACCATTAATAATGACTTACGATGTAAGGTTTTTTTTAATACATATATGTAGTATCATATACTAGACCTACTAAATATGAACACATTTAATAAAAACAAATTAAATTCATTTAATGTTTAGGCGTTCAAACATAGATAATCAGTAAAAAAAACATAGATAAATAACGGTTTAGTAATTTTCAAATTATTTTTCTTCCCTAATCCTAAATTTAAAATAAATACGCAGGCTCTAGAATCTTAACAATCCATATTTGGATTTTCGAAAAACCAATTGTATCATTTGTAAGGCCAGAAAGAGGTGGTAGAAGGTCAGGGATTTCCATTAATTGGGTATTAAAAATTTTATGGACCATGTAAGTTTTTCATGGTGCTTGACAAATTTTCAGCAACCCAAATATAAAAATTTGAAAAGCTAGTTAAACGATTTGAAAGGTCATAAAAAGTGCCGTTAATTGGTCAGCAATAGAAAAATTGTTATTAAGTTTTAAAAAATTTTTAAGGTTATTGAAAAATTTTAGCATCCAATTTATAAAAATGTTTAGAAGTAAAGCATACCAATTGAAAGCTTAGAAAATGGTCAAAAAAGGTTTAATAAATTTTCGTAGATTAAAATCAAATAATGTAAATAATAGCCCCCATATACAAAGTTTTGGAAAAATAATTATACTATTTAATAGGTCAGAAAATCGTCAAAACATGGTCAAAGATTCCAATTAATTGGCCAGCCACAAAAAAATTTTTATGGGCCTTCGAAGTTTTGGATGTTGACGATTTTTAGCACTTCACATATAAAATTTTGGAAAACTGATTATCCCATTTCAAGTGTTCTAGGATATTCTAAGAAAAGAACAACCAGCCTCGTTAATTGGTTATCGGTAGAAAATTTTTTTCGACTTAGTTTTAAAAAAAAAAAATAATAATAATAATAACTATCGTATTTGTGAAGTAACGTAAGCATGCATGTGTACGAAAAACTAGATGCAATTTTAAAAATCCAAATACACAACTTGAAAGGTCACGAAATGGTCGAAAAAAGTCAGTCACTTCGAATAATTGGTTAGCAATTTAAAAATTTTTACCGAATCAGTAAATATACCAGTAATGAAACAAATAAAGTTTTACCTGAATTGGTGTTAATTTGAACGCCAGGCGAACGATAAGTTTCAACATTTCCAGAATTCGCAGCTGTAAAATAATATGGAAATTATACACGTTTGCCAAAATTTTTAGGTGATATTTGTAAACAAACCTGTTAAATCCACAACTTTCGTAATATTTGAATGAAATAATTGATGTTGATTGGTTGATGAAAATGATGTGTTAAATCTGCTCTTATGCTGACTACCTGTAACATTAAATTCAAATTCAAACTTTTAATGTACTAAGAAATAATTATAAGCAGGGGCGTAGGAACCGTATGGGCAGGGTGGGCAGCTGCCCACCCAGGAATTTCCCTGGGTGGGCCATGCCCCTTTGTTGAAGAGATTAAAAATTTTATTGCTCTATTACAATTTCGTGTAGGATAATTTTAAGGGCAAAACAATAGTTTTTCACGAAAAATTGACCTTTCTAGTCTAAGAGAGGATTAGATGACTCATCGATAATTTCGAACCTGCCCACCCAGCAAAAATTTCGAACCTGCCCACCCAGTAAAAATTTCGTTCCTACGCCCCTGATTATAAGGTACAGTTATATAACATAACATTTCAAATTCGTATATGTACGTTTTTTGTGTATTTTAATAATGTAAATTTATCATTTATCCTGGTTATTTTACTCTGTTATTATTTAAATCTTAATTTATAATTTAGGTCTAAATCAAAATATTTACAAATGTTAATATTGTTGATTACTTTTGCTTTAATTATAAAAAAAATTGTGCTATTAAAATATTATGAAAAACGGGTTTACTTGAACGTTAGACCCTTACATTTCAGGATTTGTACCCTGAAAATTATACAAATTTAAAAATAGATGAATATTAGAAAAAATAATCTCAGATTAACATGACTATGACTATCTGCAATCTACCAATGCTTCATGATCTAACCTATATATCTATTTGATTCCTTTTTGATATTTTCAACGATAATTAATAAAAAGAATCCTTCTTCTTCTTCTTATAATTGGAGAAATGCTAAACATTTACATAAACGATTTTTTATAAGAAAAATTACTTCCAATTAATATAATGGATGCTTTACTTTTCTATAATATCCATAATGAACGTTTAAGCTTTGGAGTTTAAATACATAGGGTAAATTTATATTAAACATTCTAAAGTACTCTATCTTGAGAAATAACCCTTGATCCAATGATACAATTGATTATTTATAATCCGGTCTATTTAAGCCTAAAATCAGGAGGAAGGTTACATAAATTCCCATAAAGCTGAATATTGGCATAGTTGTTCAAAACATCATTATAAAGAAAATCTCAAAAGTCCTCATCGTTCCGAGGTGTGCTAAAAATTTGGCACGGGGTCAAAGGTCAAAAAAATGAGTTTTTTGCGATTTTTAGCGAAACGGTGAGTTTTTTCGCAAAATTACCCCAGTACAAAATTGTAGATCACGAAATTCTCTACAAAAAATATATTAATAATTTTTTTCCTAAAAGCCACCATTTTGGAGATATAACGTTCCGAAAAGTTGGATCAGTCGTAATCCCTCTATTTTGCACACGTACGCCACATATGAAAGTCACTAAAGGTGTAATAGAACTAAAATAAGTTCGCTATTATTTATTGTAACTTGCTTATGTAAAATATAAGTTAAACTACGAGAATCTCAGGTATAATGAAACCCCGTTCCTAAATTTGTACGTCAGTATAACCTTGGGATAACATCTGTCTTTTATTCTATTGTCCGCGTGGCTAGGGTCGTATACCTGCTTTATGTTGGCATGCCCAATATATGAAATACATACCGTTAGTCTTGAGCGCCACTGCGTAGGGAAAACATGTGCTTATCTTAACCTATCTTTTAACCTATTTTGTGCGTTTTAGATTTTTATAAGAAAAATGTCAGAATATTGTTTTATTTGTACTCATCTTTTAACTGAAAGTGAAACTGTAACTGTTGATCGTGGTATGAAGACACTGATTAATGCAAGTGCTGAAAGAGATGATGGATACTCGGAATTTCTTAAAAAACAAAAATCTGTGACAATACATAGCAACTGTCGTAAAATTTATACGCGGAAGTGTTCTATTGCTGCTGCCATCAAAAGAAAACGCGAAGAACAAGAAGCTAACACATCTACAGGATCTACAGTAAGTAGTCCTCCTCGTACTAGATCCCGTTCAAGTGATTCAGCTTTTTGTTTTAAAAAACTATGTTTATTTTGTGGCAATAAATTGAATGAAGAGTTGCAGAGAAAAAAATCCTTAGATCGTCGCAGTAAAATTTGTCAAGTAAGTACACTCCAATTCAAACATTCAATTTTGGAAGTAGCACGAACTCGTTCCGATGCTATATCGAAAGCTGTTGTTGCTCGAATCGACTTTGACTATGATTTAGTTGCTGCTGAAGCAAAGTATCACCAAGAATGTTATACTTCTTTTTTGAAACCGACTACTGGCGGTACAGTTGGTCGTCCTAAAGATGAAGCAACAGATCTGGCAATGCAGGAAATATTTACATACATTGAGAGTAGCAATGACTGTCAGTTTACTTTGGCTGAGTTAAAAGATGTTAGCAAAATTTTGAGAATATATCCGTTGAACAAGCTAATGATGATGCTGATGTATTGATTATTGAAACAGCGATAAAGAAATTCAGTGTGACAAATACAACTGTTGTTGTTGGTGAGGATGTTGATTTACTCGTCTTGCTTACTGCTCGAACTCCAACTGAAAAAATTATTTATTTTTTTAAACCCGGAAAAGCCCAAAATCAATCGGAAATATATTCATCAAACAGTTTATCCAATTTTCCTAAATGTCAAAATCATGTATTGTTTCTACACGCAATAACTGGCTGCGATACGACATCTGCTTTTTACAGGAGAGGAAAAACAACAGTTTTCAAAATGTTTGAAAAAAAAGATTTACTACAATGTGCTGAAGTTTTTAAAAATAGTAATTCAACTCAACAACATGTTATCACCAACGGAGTTCAATTTCTTCTTGCTATGTACGGAGCCCCCAAAAAAACCACTTGCTTAGATAAGTTGCGATACACATCTTTCGTGAAAAATACGCGTAATAAAAAACAAGTCAACTTAGCTTCTCTTCCTCCAACCTCAGTAGCTGCTCATCAACATCTGTTTCGGGTATATTACCAAGTTCAAGTGTGGCTTGGTAATCAGCTGGACCCTAAAGACTGGGGTTGGAAGTTGATCGACAATACACTAGAGCCAGTTCAAACTTTACTTCCACCAGCACCTGAGAAACTTCTCAACACAATATTTTGCAACTGCAAGAAAGGGTGTAGTGCAAAATGTGGTTGCAGAAAAGTTGGACTGTTTTGTTCCCTGGCATGCACACACTGTCAAGGCCGATCATGCTCGAATGTTGAGTCACCAACTCTTGAAGATTCGTTTGATACCGATCAGGAATCGATATTGGGGCAGTTTACGTGTGAAATAGAACAAGAAGAAGAAGAAGAACAAGAGGATGAACAGGAAGAAGAAGGAGAAGAAGATCAAGAAGAAGAAGAAACAGAAATCTTGGACAGTTATGAATCAGACGACTAACTTTTTATTTTAAGTATTTTATTTAATTACACCGCCGTTGTTTTTGCCCACTATAATATATAATATTATTTTGCAATAGTTTTAAAACATATAAAATCTCAGCAGACCCGTGGAATAGGCCTACTGGGGAAACCACGTTAAAAAAAACGCGCTTTGTACACTACCTCATAGGTGGCGTGGAAACGTGTGCAAAATAGAGGGATTACGACTGATCCAACTTTTCGGAACGTTATATCTCCAAAATGGTGGCTTTTAGGAAAAAAATTATTGATATATTTTTTGTAGAAAATTTTGTGATCTACAATTTTGTACTGGGGTAATTTTGCGAAAAAACTCACCGCTTACTCATTTTTTTGACCTTTGACCCCGTGCCAAATTTTTAGCACACCTCGGAACGATGAGGACTTTTGAGATTTTCTTTATAATGATGTTTTGAACAACTATGCCAATATTCAGCTTTATGGGAATTTATGTAAACTTGAATGTGTAAATAGACCGGACTATTAGTATTATGTGGCTCTTATATAAAAAGTTCTTTTGATTAACTACAAATCTGTATTTTTTCTTTTCTGTGGATAATTTTAAGTTGTAATAAATAAAGGATTATAATTGATTACAACAGGTTGATTCAATTATTTTTAAACTTAAATGTTGATATAACAATACAATATTGTAGTACAATATAAATGATTGTTGTTGTGTATGGTTAAGTATGTCACAATATTTGAAAAGATGTCAATTGCTTATTAAAATGTAATAAAGATTATATTTTTAACTTTATGATTTAAAAAATCTGAATAGATCTCTTTTTTTTATCTTTTAATTTTACTTCTATACAATAAAAAAATTATTATCTATGATTTGTTTCTGACAGATTTTAAGAGTGAAAGCCATTTTTTTTTTAAGAAATCTGTTTTAAAACAACTTATATACAATTCATATATTAATAATATACACAAAAAAAAAAAAGATTTAATTTCTTAAATCATCAAAAAGAACAAATTCGCACAGAACGTTTTTCTTAAGGCAGTGTTGCCAACTTCAATTTAACTGTTCACAATTTGTAAAAATGTTACAACTTCGGACTTGCTTAAATTAACTGTTTCAAAACTGTAATGCTAACAATTGAAGATAATAACTGACAGAGTTAAATGTTTAGATACTCGACATATGATTGAATATTATTGTTTGAATTATTTTTAATTAGCATTCATAAAATACTATAAATATCCAGTATATACAGTTATATATCTTTGTATAATAATATGTATTGTAATTACCAATATGTGATATTTAGCTAAATTTGAGAATAAATTAAGGCGAATCCAAACATTTTACGAAAAAATATTTCAAACAAGAGTTGTTTGTTTTAAAGAAATAAACATTTTCTGTATTTAAATTTTTCTTCTATATTTTAACAAGTTTGTAAAGTTGAGTCAAGGATCTATTGCACCCAATAGACCGATTTTGCTCATTCACGAACTCAAACTTACTTTTTATGTTACGAATACGTCACCAAAATTTCATCTCGTTACGGACGGACGGACAACCTAGTTAGGACTACTTAGGTGTTTCTATGAACACCTATACCTAAATTTTGTTTGTGCGGTCAATATTAGGTAGTGTTACAAAATTTAGACTAATACTCTGACATCTTATGTCGAGAATAAAAACAAAATAGGATTAAAAATTTATAATGTTTGTTTTTATTAGTAATGGTAATTAAAAACATAAAAGAAAAAAAATGCTCGTCGCTTTTTAAAAGCTCTCCGTAATATAAAAACTATAATCTCTATCGTATTATAACTATATAGTTACCATATATATCAGCGTTTTATATTCATGCTTTTAAATACCTAAAGCTTTATTAATATTATGATAAACATCTGTCAGATGATTAAGCATAAACAGTGAGTTTAAGTTCGTGAATGATCAAAATCGGTCCATCGGTCCATCCTGGACTTTTTTTGAAATAAACAACTTTTGTTATGAAACGTTTTTGCATAAAATTTTTGAGTTCTCCATAATTTTAGCTCAAATTTGGCTAATAAACACATACAGATAATTACAAAACATATTATTATTATACATGTATACATATATAAATGTATTGACTGCATATTTATAGTGTTTCATGAATGCTATTTAAGAATAGTTCAAACAATGAAATTCAATCATATTGTTTAGATACTCGGCCTAAACAATTAACTTGCTTAGTTGTTATCTTCACTTGATATTATTTTTATTTCCGTTTCCGGGTATGTCATATTGCACTATCATGGCATATATGCGTGAGATATTTTAATACCGGCTATTATGATTTTCTACGGTTTGTCAGTGGTTGTAGTTAAGGTAATTATCAGAATAGTTCCCTTCAAATTCGGAAATTGATGCATATATTCCATTTATTGACGCATTCTTTTATAAAATGTATTTTAAGAAAAATAAAGATTATTTATTTATTTATTTATTTAACTTAGGTTTTTCAGTTAAACCTAGTTAATTTATATTGTACGGCACACATCTACAATAGTTAGTATATTTTAGAATAACCTCTTGTGAGTTTTAACTTCCCACATGCCTCCCTTGTTTTATGTAGCAACATTTTATTTATGTATTTTTTTGTATTAATTCATTTTGTCTTATAATTACCGATATTGTTTTCAGTTTAAATATAAAAAAAAGTATATAAATTTTTACAAGTTTTGTATGAAAAGGTGATAAAATACTAAACAAAAAATTTTTGGTAATTATAATGAATATGTTCTTAATTACTGATGACCTTAATTTCATTGAATTAAAAAAATAATAAAATGTGTATTGTTTGGTAAATTTTTATTGATTTTATTTTAATGCATTTTACACATTTTTTTGTTTATAAACCCGCTTTGTTCTGTGACTGGTCGGGTGGAATTGTATTGCTTGAGCATAGTTCACAATAAGATAACAAAGTAGTATTATGACCTAATGTTATAGAAATTTTTGATGAGCTTACATATTTAGTTACAATTTACGATGCAAATCAATTTGTACATGAAAATTTGAATAAATGAACTGAACTTATTATAATCGCTTACGCTTTAAAGTAATTTGTGGAGTTTATATCTATTCAAACAAAACATTTTTTACATATTTATAGTAAGATATTTTAGCTGAAATGTATTCTTTATGCTTTTGTTCACACGCAACGATTTGTTTGGCCACAAAATAACACAAGTAGCCATTCACATAACAATGATTGATCATACGGAGTTATTATAGTTTACTCAGGTAGGTATACAAAGCTCATCGTCAAAGGTACGAAGATATAAATGCGTTGTTTTTCTATATGTTTCAAAGAAAGCTGGGAAGTTCAAAGATAATTCATTGACAAGAAACGTTACCCTGTAATATGCTAAGGCTAATCAAATCTCCAAAAAACCTTATGATAAAATTAGAAGGAAGAGTAAAAATGACACAGTCAAGATGATTGACCGAATATTGAAGAAAGAGGTTACGGAATTACAAAGATGAATTTATCTTGCGTAATCCTGGAGAGATTTTACAGGAAACTATTCTGACAGGATCAACTTCAGAAGACGGGAAATAAAAAATGACAACTTATACGAGAAAACAGTAATAATTTATTGAACACTACTTCTCTCTCTTCCGAAACTGGAAAAAGACACTCTTGAAATAATAATGACATTTTCAAAAAACAGTAAATGCTTTAATATTAAATACAAATTAGTTGTTTTTTATTATTGGGAAACACAAGAAACTTCAGCACTAACGCCCAAGACATTTAATGTAATCAAACTTTACTTTTTTATACAACAAAATTTAAAATAAACCAAAAAAATTATCCACGATAGTTACGGATCAACTATCTAATATTAAAAGATTCAAGTAGTTGTTTAATAAGAACCATGATTATATTAATTTTTGTCACTTAACACAATTTAAATAAATTAATATATGTAATAAATGATAATTTGCAATGCACTTATATGCTCATTGGATATTTGGGATGTCATTATATTATGATGCATATGTTTGTACTCCAAATAATCTATGTAGTTTGTATACTTTATATATGACATTTAAGTATATCTCTTTGTAAATTAAATGTATCATACGTTTATTAATTAAGGTTATATATCTAGTATTGAGTGTCACCATTATAAAATCAACAACAGTACAAGTGGTCACAAAAGTACAAAATTTTATCTCAAAAATTCTTTCGATAAAAAGTTGTTCACGTATAACGGAAATTTACTTAGCCTGTAATAGATGTTATTAGAAAATTTTGATTTACCTCTTGCCCTCTGAGTTAATCAAAAGAAAGGACCGAACCGAATAAGAGATTAGATTCAACCTCAATTACTATAGAATTCGGGCTTCATAGAACGAAGGTTTGTTTAATTTAATTCAGCTCCATTTCTGTATACACAAGGAAGATGTGGTTTTTTCTTTTCATCCGACTGAGCAGTTCAATGGGTTTCTTGTATGAGGGCCTATCCGGTACCATGAAAAATAATGGGTCGTATTCATTTTATAGGTGTAGAACATGCTAAAGAGTTCAGTTCGCACAGTTAAAAAATTTGTATATAATCAACATGATTTAAGTGTTAGAAATGGTCCACACAAAATAAATTTTTAATAAAAGAGGAAGCTAAAAGTCGTACATTTTTGAATGGTAACACAAAATAAGTGTTAACTCCATTATAATTTAAGGTTTAGTTAATTAATTTAAAATAAAAAACTAGATAACGTGTATTAGAAAAATTAGAATACTTTATTTATTTAAATTTTATTCAGGGACCAGCAGCAGTTTAAATCTGCATTTATTGAACTTCAATAAATGCAGATTTTTTTAAAATGTAAATAAGTGACGTTAGATTTTATATAATTGTAACACTGTTTTTATGTTAAAATCAAGTAACGTAATAAAAGTATCAAATTAACACACAAAAATCTACACACAGGTCGTTTTTAACTCAAAATTTTTACAGTACGGTCATAATTTCATACATACTTGACTTAGAATTGAGTATCAATGGGAACTATTTATAATCTTTAACATTCATACACTAAACATTCAGCTCAAATAGTTATAATAGTTTGATATAAATATCTATATGTTTATTGATTCGCTGAATTTGAGCTGAAATTGTTGCGAATCTAAGCAAATTCTAGTATAGAGTAAAAGTTACGCCATGGATCCAATGGTCTTAATAAAACGATTTCACTGATTCACGAACTTAATATTACTTTTTAGGTTTAGAATGCACCACCAAAATTTCAGCTCGCAATCACCTTTCGTTTTTGAGTAATTTTGATGACACCGGACCGACGACGGACAACCGGAAATGGACTTATGAGGAGATTTAATTGAGCACACATACCAAGTTCCATTCTAACCATTCTAACGACACTCAGTACAAACGTAGCTGATACAGTATGGTTGATAGTAGTGCTAATGTGTAAAAAATGAATGTCACATAATTCCATAATATTATTATTCGTGTTATTTATTATAAAGTGTGCTATACTCATTAATGTCACGATCATCATATTATTATTATTATACTTACCATATAATTTACTTATAGAACACATCAAATATATAGTATGATTAAATTATTTTTTTTTTTATAATTAAGTGGTAATAAAACGCGGAGAAAAAGGTGTGAAACCATATTAGCCGAGTCTATTTGGGACATCATCATCTCAAACAAGCGTTGAAGTTAAATAGCGAACTGTAACCAATCATAATTGATTTTATGATATTAGTATATTCTTTACATTTTACTCTTGGAAGTTCCAAATTATCAAAAAATTAGTTAAGAATTTTTTTGAAGTTATTTCAAACTTGGTGAAATGAAAAGGCGACAGTAAAAAGAGATAACCGCATACATCTTAAGAATATAACGTTCGAGAATGTGAGATAAAATATTATTATACAGTGTTTATTATGGGGTTAGAATGTGTGTACTATAAGGAAAAGAGACAACCACATACGTCTTTAAGATATAACATACGAGAAAATGAGATAGAAGGCATTATATAGTCTTTATTACAGGATTAGTATGTGTGTGCGTATGTACGTAAAGCCATCATGACAACCGCAATGTATTGTTTACATGAATTTGTAAAGGCATCGTTGTATCTGTAGTTTATTGTTCATATATATTGTTTATATAATTTCATTTTTTCAACATGTTTTGAGTATGCGGAAAACGGATATTGCCGTGATTATCGGAAAAAATTAATATTTTTATCTATGATTTATTTGTCAGATTAAAATTAAAGTATTTATTTCATACTTCAGTTACCATAAGTCACTCACTCGTATTATTTATGGAAAATTTAAATTCGGAAACTCGTAATGTATGATTATATTTAATAATAAATGTGAATAAAATACATAATAGTTTTAAATTTTGTATAAATACCATCTCAAATAAACCGTAAATTATTTATTCTACTTTGTATTCTATATTTGTCTCCTCACATTTTTTAAGTTTCTTTTCTATCGCATGAGATCTGCATACATTATAATTTTATAAGCATTTTTGGTATCAACAGGTAAAAAAATTTTAATAAAGGAGTTTTCTTGACTTTATTATAAAAATAAAAGGCATATCTAGAAGTGATGTTCTGGATAGTTAAAAATGGAAATAAAAAAAATGGATTTGAACTTTTTTTTAATAAATGCACTGACTCTGCAGTGAAACTATCAACTTACAGATCCAAACAAGCTGAATTGAAAGTACACTGTTCAAGTTTTTTGTTTTATTATATTTAACAGTATTTTATTGCTACTTTTACTTATAATTTCATATAACTAATGTGTCATATGTAATGAAACTTAATAATGTAAAAGAAAGTGCAAAATCCGCCGTAAAAGTACCCTATCAACATATGGTGGGAGCGCAATGAAACGAAAACATTGTTTTCAACGCTACTATACTACATTTGTATGTAGTATAGTATGTAGTTGTTATATTTTAATATTGTCTTGTCATCGAATTTAGTTTTGCTTGCTCAATTTCAGCATAATCGAGAACCGGGAAGTGTGATTCAAATTGAACTTTTAAAATTTGATTATAGGCTAACCTCCTAAGTTAACATAAACTACCATATTATTTTCTCTTTACAATATGTCGTCATATTGTATTGCCATTCAATTTACATATTTATTATCAATTTCAACTCAATCGGAAATCGAGAATTGGGTTAAATTTAATCTGTAAGATTTCACTACAGACGTCGGAAAACCGGGTCAGTATAACTTAAAATAACAGCTTGTAAAAACGACATATATAATTTATTTGTGCTAATTTGCGTACACAACAAATCGTAAGATTTTCGCTTTATTGAAAATGTCCAAAAATAAAAAAAGTTTTTTCCCATTCGTACTAGATGTGGTTTTTACGATTTTGATGAAATTTGATAGTCATATTTTTCACATTCAGGAGATAATGTATTGTATAGCTTTTGGAAAAATTGCGTTCCCACTTCCTTTAAGTAAAATCTCCGAAAATTGGAAATTTTGTTGTATATATACATGAAACATACGATTTTTGTAATCATCAGGAAAAATAGAATAAATGTTTTTTTATATATTTTTTTCAACGGTTTAAACTGAGTTTTATTAAATTCTGAAACAACATTTTTTTTTTGTGATTTTTTGTGAAAATATTTGTGTCTCCTATTTTCTAACTTTGGTATAGGAGGTAACTTTTTTAAATGATACAACAAGTACAAAAATCAGGTCTATTTGACACTTCAAAGCGTAATTTTTGTGATATATCCTGAAATCGAACTCTGATTGCGATATCTCGAACATATACAAATCATATATCAAAAACTACTGATTTTATCGTAAAATGAGTGTTATTTTCGTATAATTCCTGTTATAAATTCTTTAGAAATACCAGAAACAATTGAAAAATTTTTTAAGGTCTTTCAATGATGGTCACTCATATTATCATAAATAAACTCGTTAAATAAAAAAAAAGCTTTTTCGTCAAAATTGATTATTTAAGAACTCAAAATACTCAAAGCATTATGAATTAATTTTATTGAGTATTCTAAGATTTTTCGAAAAAATTTCGATTTTATCCCCAATTTTCTAAGTAACAATTTTTATATGTTATAAATACGAATTTCGATTACAAAATAGTCGTCTTCAGTATGAATTAGCTAATCGCAATAATTCTCCGAGGGGCCTCGTTGCTAATATGATGCCGCTAACTAAACTTGTAACATAAGTTAAAAATAAATATTTACATGATAATTTATGAAAATTATAGCCTGCTTGTAAACTACAAAAATTTAAATGACAGGAATGCAAATAAATGGATAAATTTTATAGACATTACAATTTTGTTTTATTTTAACACTTCGAAATTTTGATCGCTATAAGTAATTAAGTGTTATATGATTAAACTGAATTAGTTTAATCATAATTAAGTAATTAAGTGTTATATGATTGAAAACTTCCTAATTGTATCTGATTTTTGCCCAAATTTACTCAAAATATTATTCGTTTTTAGATTGCGTACCCGCTTTTTTCAACGAATTTATTTATTATGCTGAGGAGAGGGAGTAAACTATTAAAAACTTACCGAATATCTCTCATTGATTTTTAATAATTCGAGACAATTAGGAATTACGAAGTGTATAAATAAAACAAAATTTTAATTTATTTGCATTTCTCGCATTTAAAATTGTTTAGCTTACAAGAAGCCTATAAATTTGATAAATTATCATGGAATATATATATATATATATATATATATATATATATATATATATATATATATATATATATATATATATATATATATATATATATATATATATATATATATATATATATATATATATAATATATATATATATGTATGTATATATATATATAAATCAATTGCTGTTCGGCTGTTCGTTAGTCTCGCTAAAACTCGAGAATGGCTGCACCGATTTTGCTAATTTTGATCTTGAAATATTTGTGGAAGTAGTTCAGGAAAGGTTTAAACGGTCAGAAACATAAATAATAAGTAAGGGAAAATACTATAAACGACAATTTAATTTTCGAATACAAAATGTTCCTAGCTGTGAAACATCTTTTGTCTTTTTTTTTCTCACATGTTACAAATTCTATTACCATCGTATGTAATATAAAGTGTGTAGTATAAAGTGTGCATATCGTATTGTTCAAGTATTACCGGAATCATTCGTGGTTCAGGAGTTCCATGTATCTTTCATCAAGTGTATGAGTACCACAGCACAAATTATCGGGTGAACGCGGTACCGGGTGCACTTCACCAAATACCAGGTAAATATCGGGTGCATATAATGTACCGGTTGCTCACTAAATACCGGGGTTTCGATAAGAAAGGATTTTCTAAAATTCTATCCCTAAGGGTAGAATTGCATTGGCATGTAATATATATGTAATCGATGTAATATCATTTAATAAAATGGGAAAATTAACACAGCAACCAATGAACCGGGCGGGTCTGTTTTAAAATATAAATTAATTATTTATTCTGATTTGCCTCAGCTTTTATTACTTAGAAATAGAGTGTTGAAAATATGTTGTTATACTTAGAAAATGTTGATGTTGATTAGAAATATATGGCAAAACGACGTTTGTCGGACCAGCTAGTTACAATATAAATATTTTCAAAATGTCAATAAATAGTAAATTGCCAATATTCTTTTCTGGTTTTTCATTTAAATAATTTTATAAAATCTATTTTAATGCGATTTTTATCATTTAACATGAATAGTTAATTCATGTTAAATGAATATGAATAGTAATCATAAATTTACCCTTTTTATTACTTTTAAGAAACATTTTTTGTTCATTTAATCAACTAGAAATTGTATGCAAACAAACAACAGCTTATAGCAATGATGATATAATATTCTGTATAATTTTTTTCTGGTATGCATAGAAAACTTTTTAGAACTTGTGGAAATTTAAAGTTGAGAAAATTCGAATATTTTCTTAGTTTTCGATTAATACTATCAAATAAAGATAAAAAAACCAATTCTTTCAACAGTTGAATATTGTCTAATCACCTGATTCATAATAATGTTTTTTCAAATTCAGTATTGAAGATAAATACTTGATTGATTAATCGACTTTTATTCCAAAAATAAAAAACCGAGATTCAAACGACAATTTGGAACACATCGAACATCGAACATTAGAAGCTCCAAGATATTCGCATGAATAACACTGCCCTGAACCTAAATACATCATCACTATACGTATGCAGTTATGTAGCAAATAAAAAATAATTATTTGAAAAGTGAATTTAAAAAAATGTACTTTAGTTAATTTTTTAATTATTTAAAAAATTAAACTTTATCCACTTACACTAAAAAAATGAACAAATATTAAACAAACAAATAAACAAGATATTGTCTTTGTATTAAATATTTTTAATGTAATACTTATGACATTTTGGGGGCAAAACA